>JAPYMA010000271.1:0-14870 GCA_035041965.1 Anisakis pegreffii | reverse complement strand
ATTAGTTTTGCACTTTCGATTGGTACACATATGAAAAATGCCCAAAAAATTGTCCAAATTCAAAAATTCACGTATAAATCTTCAAAATCAAAAATTCAAAAAAATTTCCAGAACAAAAAACGCATCGTATAATATCCAAAAAATGAAAATTGAAATACCAAGAAACACAAAATATATTCATAAAAACCAAAAAATTTAGGTAAAAAATCCAAAAAATTATATCTCTTTTCACATTGGTATCAATTGCACATTGTATCATCTCTGATACCATTCCGCTGATATTCATTCGCGGAATGCGGGCGTTCATTGCATTGAATCCCATTCGTCTATATTCCATGTCTGTTGAGGGAATGAGGCTTATTCGTTTTCCAGCGTTGTCTAATAGTAAGTAGTATTTGATAAACTTGGTTGAACGCTTATTTAGCATTGCACTGGTGAGGTGTGGGCAATATTGTTCGAATGGAATATTTAAAATAGCATTAAAGAAACTGTTTGAGGAATAGTGATGGCATCAAAACGAAGTTTCAGTTCGGTCGGAATCCGACCAGTCGACATCTCACATTCCGATATTCGGAGTTCCGACGGAATCTCAAAATTCGGTCGGAATCCGAATATCGGAATGTCAACCAAAATTTCTCGAATTTTTCCGACCGAACGTCCGCTTGATGCCATCACTATTATGGGATAGTTGAGAAGTTGAATCAGCCGGCCGTTCAGTTAAGTTCAATTAAGTTGGTATTGTTCCTACTTTCCAGAGGCGGTGGCGGGGTTGGGGTGGGTGGGCCACCGCCGGATAAGTTCATTCCTCAATCCTCTGGAGTGTTCTCTAAGAGGATTGAGGAATGAACTAGTTTAGGATTCGGGGTTGGGGTGGGGGAGGGGGTGGGGAGGGGGTTGGGGAGGGGGAGGGGTGGGGGAGGGGGTGGGGAGGAGGGGTGGGGGGGAGGGGTGGGGGGAGGGGGATGGGGTTGGGGGGTGTTGTTTTTTATTGTTTCATTTATTTTATTATCCAACGGCGATTTTTTGCATCCAACGCCGTTGGACGAGTTCCGATGGTGTGGTAAGCCATCGGATCTAACCGTTATTCATTTTTTCGTCCACGACCAGTCACCAAACCGTCGTGGACGTATTTCATTACACTTCCTGTCTCATTTGTCCGATTTTTCTTTTCAAAATCTAATCTGTTTGATTTCAGATCGCGTGGATCGGGGACGGTGGATGGCTGAGGGACACTGGGCTCTGGATTCGCGAAGCTCGATTGGTCATCGAACCAGTTTGACAGGTCATTATTCTGTTTCATGGCTTTTTGAATTACTGTTACGGAATTCTTTCAAATCGTATGGATAGGATTTGTTTGTAGGCAGTCGCAGTGCGATTCTTCCCTGATTTAACAGGGGATGGAGAGGGAATCGGGAAATATAATAGAACAACACAGTGAAGACGATCAGCAACACTGAGAGCGGTAAGAATTTCACGAGATTTTAATTGTTCAGTTTCTTTCTGCAGGTATTTACCGTTTCAGCGGTTCAAATACGTGGTGTATATCATACGGTTCCATCGGTGTTGCGTGTTGATTTTGTTAGGGTGGATTTTCATGAATGCGAAACTTTTGGTTGCAGGTAATACAGACATTCCGAGCGTTACGAAAACATCAAAGAAGACGAAACATTTCGAAAAGACAAAAGGCGCAATTGGTGAAGAGAAGAAGGCAAAAAAGGTTCGTATTCTAACTTTGAAACTTCTTCCCTTTTATTTCGGAATTTTAGTTCAGGTCTAGTTTTAAGCTTTTTAATTCACATAGTGTACACTGAGAAACAGTGATCTGCCATCTCACCTGTTCTGCAATTGGAAAGAGGAAAAGGGAAAAAAGTTTGTAATTTTTCAGAATCTGTTTTTGTCTTCTGGATGGCGAGAAAAATTGGTAGTTTTATCATAGCGTAGTGGTGATGATTTCTTTATCGCATGACAGAGCGAGGTTCGGGTTTTGTCTTTGAATCTTATGGCATTTTGTTCGAGAATTATATTTCAGATCTACCTTCAACTTTTTTAAATCCTATACTATAATTTGAGCAGTAATAATCTATCGAATTAACTGTCTTGGAAATTGAAAAGGGGAAGGAGGGAAAAAGTTTTTAATTTTTCAGAATCCGCTTTTGTGTTCTGGATAGCGAGCAAAGGTAGCAAGTGTGTTATTGGTAAATTTTCAGATTCCATTATTGTCTACTCGATAGTGAGAGTTATGGGTAGGTGCGTCGCAGCGTAGTGGTAGTATTGTCTGTCTTCGCATGGCAGAGCGAGGTTCGGGTATTGCTTTGGAATCATTTGGCAATCATTTTCTGAATTACATTTCAGATCTAGCTTCGACTTTTTCAACTCCACAGTGTACACTGAGAAGAACACGTTTATCACTTTTTCATATATTGCATAATTTATTCAATTCATTCAACAGCCACTAATTACAAGCAATATTACTTTTATTGCAGGCACGATGAGATAAGTTTAGATCGATGGAAAGGGCATACGTGAGAATGGGCAGTAACCGTTCTTCATATGATACCATGAAAAGTTTCAGTGAATCTGTTTGGTTGTTACCCCATCAATACAAACGGAATATTTCACTCGATGCCCTCCTCTAAATATCCTACGTATGCCTCTACTGCACCATACTATAGCTCGAGTGGTACAAAGTTTGTAGGTCAACATTCGTAGAAATGGGCTATGCGTTGTGATCGATTAGCCCCAAAGACTTCGATTATTGAAAGGTCGAATCATCCAGTCATCATTCAAAGGATAAGCAGGTCCGTCAACATCGAACATGTTCTCGGTCATTTTAGCCGTCATTTTGTCAAGTTGTTTATCAAGTCGAATACTGATCTGAAGTGTTATCAACTCTACGAATCGGTAATAATGAAGTTGAATGAGCTCCACTGGAAACAATAAATACACTTCGAACTAGTATTGCTACTCATGCTGGCATTTACAGGGTTCTCCACAGATCTCCCATCCTCAAGCATCGAAATTGAACTTCCATACAGACAATAACAACTATCAAGAATTGATTGTCGCAATTCAATTTCTTCGAGCTTCATCGTGAGTTTTTCTCAGTTTGCAATATACATTTCATTTCTTTTTAACGAGTGAGCATAGCATCTCTGTGCTGAGGCGTAGAATATCAGAACATGGATGAAAGTTCTGCAAATTATGATGGGATCTTCATTTTTCTCACCTGAGATTTTCATTTGTTCTATGATCAACTGTATAGATCAGCTCCTGGCACTGAAGGATTACGAGAAAAAATAAATATACCTTCGGAAAGCAAAAATCGGATAACAGTTGACTGATATTCGTAAATGTATGAAAGCAAGCAATAATCTGACAAAAGCTCCATATATTTGGAAATGGTGCACCAAAATGCATTCCATAATGCAGAGTTTGCCGATTCCACCTTTCACGAATCACATAAAGAGCTGAAATGAAGCTAGCTTCATCACTTCAGTGATAAACTGTAACAATACCATTGGGATCATCACGGGTGCATTGGATTTCTGCACATTACATTCCATCTTAGTGCTTGTCGTATCGTCTACAAGTTGGTAGCACATTACGAACAGTCTCATTTCAATATATGGATGGACAAATGAAACTTTTACTACTTGTTGATGGAATTTATAAACATCTCATTGAACTGAGCACTCAGTCAACGAGGCGGTTGACTCGTTTTGGAGACTGAACCAATAAAAAAGATTGATATTATGTTTGTAAATTATGGGCAATGACAGAATGTGAAAAGAAAATGCTTGCAAGAACATACAGAGTGCAATCGTAAGCCAGCTGAGGCAAGCCATATAAAGATATGCATTGGTTGCACACTTGCAACTAGCGGATAACGTATGATGCAAATGCAAGAGTACGGCTATTGTGACTAGCACATCGCATAAAGCTGGGATTATCATATACGCTGAAAGTGTTGAACGTTCGCTAATAAAATTAGTGCGCTAATTCATCCACTTGAATAAGTAAATAAAATACTCGAATTAGCAAATCGTGATCTGCTGGATAACGTTGCTCCCTCTAGGGAGATAGACTTCTTCAGTGATTTGTCACTAAGGAATCCACCAAAATTGCCAATGGAATCAGTCGGTTACAATGATCGAGAGATGACCACTTACATTCGCCCAAATCAAAATCATCACCGAATCTTGAGCTCATCGATAAGATAGCGCACATGAAGTTTGGTTGTTCACGTCCAAGAAGCATTTCATTTCTGGAATTGCTTATAAACTATAGATACCATGATTTTGAACGTAATTACGATTGATATTTGCAGTGGGGAACTAGGATACAACGGATTACAGCGTATTCCGAGAAAATAGGGAAAGCAGTCACTGGAATACGAATTCATCTCGGAATCACTGCCACATGATGCCGTCACTGTGTGCAAGGATTAAGAATGAGCTCGTCACCAGAAGGAAATAAGGTTCAATCTCGGTCATGAACGAACTGATTGTGGAAAGCAAACCTTCCGTCTCGATAGGTGATATTTCGCTCAGTAACATTGTCGTACTCGTTCCAAACCGTCATTCGTGTGAAATTTTTGAGCAATTTAAAAGTTTGCTGAAAGAATGAGATAAGAATTGAACAAAGATATTGAGAAGTAAGTGCAAAACTGAGCAATCGTTCTGCCAAATTCATAACTTATCATTGCTTATATTCATTGAAATTTGTGCGTATGAATCGCGCAACTTTGGATATGCAGTTATAAACTGGCATCAGGAAATTTTACCAGAAATGGAAATTGTGTAGCTAATAAGAAGTAAAGTTAAAAAAACTCAACAGAGATAGGTGGATATCCATATCAGTCTAACCTTGATCTCAAACGAGCAGTTTTGATCACTAGAATAAACCATCTCTAAATCGTGATCAGCCACTTCTGTACAGAGCTGTATTGGCCATATTACGAGTAAAACGAATACACAACATGACAGACAAAATTCAACTGTTTTTAGCAACACAAGTAAGTCCATCTTTTTGTCTAAACGTATGTATTTCAGCGAAAATTTTATTGAAATATGCGCATTTTTCAGCTATATTTTGAAACTTTTTTGGCTGAGCAATGAAACTTTAGCGAATCCAAGTGACTACAAGATAGCTAGGATTTGGATGACGATTTTCGACTGCCCTTGAGAAAATTTCAAATTTATAAGTAAATTCACAAATTCAGGGAACTTACTCAGATGCCTAGAGATAAGTACTGACCGCTCAACCACATAAAGAGACCCCGCTGACTCTAGTATGAGTCTCAATCAATGTGAACTGAAGAAATCCTAATATTGCTGACTCTTTCAAAATGCAAATTTTCGACTTCATAAGGATTTCTGCGTATGAAAATTTCTTACGGTTAGCATTTTCGGATCATTTCTCGTCATATGCAACAATATTTGAAAGATAGGTTCCACAGGGAGAGTGGAAACGATTCCTTGGGAAAAGGAAGAGGTGCTACGGGAAGAAGAGGATTGTTCAGGAGTAAGGCAATCAATCGAAAGGGATTAATTGTATGCGCACAGAGGATTTAGTAAAGTATAGTTAAGTAAAGTAAATGAATGTAATAAAATATTTCGAGCATTTGTAGTAAAATAAATGAATTTCTGCATCAACGGGTGAGCTTGCTTGCTTACGGTAACTAAAGAAACCCAACGATAAATGCTTGTTGAGGTTCTGGCGAAATGATCGAGCGAGCACCTCAATGCTAATCTTTAGTGTTGGTAATCCACAATTGAGCTCGTGTGCTAATATAAGTTGATTTTGTATTGATCGTGATTGAATTAAGGCTGAAGTTTGGACTCACTCTAAGCTTCATCACTTTCAGCAGTGAACAGACTTGAACGCTCAATGGATTCAGCAATGAGTGTGATCGTTCTGTCAAATACTTTGTCCAGAGACCAGTCTGTACTGGCCATTTTTCATCATTTTCTTTTCAATTTTGTTTGTTTCATGTCGATCTCTCCATGTAACTGGATGAAACGTTGTGATTTTTTTGTTTGATTCCATCACATCATGGAGGCCCAAATTTCACCATTGTTGTGCCCAACGATTTTTCAGTTTTTTGCGTGAATTTTAAACTTTACTCCAGTTTATCGACACTAACGTAAATGTAAAGAGGAAAATTAATGAATTAAGCGAACAAGTGTTCCTTCCATCGAATTTTGTTGATGAATAAACGAAATTACTTTTATTGTAATTACTTTAGCTAAAGGTATGCGAATCGTATATCCGATGTCCCAAAAATTTATCTTATTTCAGAAGTGCAATCGATCGTTCATTTGAATTAAATGACCATGCTAAGAATCAAATCCCACTGATGAGAAAAATCTCATAACGATTGTATTTTCAGTGTTTTTACAATTGGACACTTGAATCATATTTGACCGTTTGAAGATGATGACCAATTCGCTTCTGAGTGAACATTTACAAGCGAACCGTTATTCTCACTGACTATTACAACATGCTTTCCCTGTTCTGAAATAAATAATTTCGATTGACTAATTAAAATAATTAATTAATTTCACTCATTTGTGCAACATTTGACATGAATTTTCTTCACTCACTAATACCTACTGATAAACGTTTGCAATGCTCCTCTTCTGCGATGTTACGAATCACTTTGAAATGACCAGAAACTTGTTCATTTCAGTTATATTATGCGAAATTTGATCAATTTCCTTCAATGTCCAAATTTATCCGGGTTTTTGCCGTGGAACTCTCAAAGATGATGGATGAAATGATGGAGATACGCTTGAATTGCTGAAATCAAGTGGGACTTATCGCCGAGACGAACAATAATTACTTCGCCATCATTCATGGTGATATTCAGTTGTCTTTGGTGATCACTTGAATTCTGGAATGTCATCGACTTCAACGGTGATCTCAGCATTGACGTTATACTTGAACGCGTTTTAGATTTTTGCATTGTTTCATTGTAATCGGCTGTAATTGAGCATCGCAAATGATAATTACGTGCTGATTAAAAGATAATTAGTCTATCGATGCTTTTGATCATTGATGAATCCACTAACTTATTATTATCACTCAACACACATCCGTGTTTTCTTATCAAATCAACTAAAAACATAACAATTCAGATTTCCAGCTTTTATATTCTTTACAAACTTGTAATTCCTTCACTTTCCTAGCTTTTATCACAATAGGTATACTAAAATTACAGTTTCTTGCGATGATATCTTTGAGAAATTCAGAATTTTTCCAAGGTTCCGAACATACTATGTGTTAGTGATCACCAAAGTTAATTGCACTCAAACAAAGTTCTGAACTGTTCAATTTGTTTCTGAACGAATGAGTAATGAATTCATAATTAAGAGTAATCTCAAATTCCGCATCGTCGAGATATTATGTGTTTCTACTGGTTGCTGGGTGGAGTGACCTGAGTTTCCAAAAGCTTCTACTACAGAAGTGAATGAAATGACGTTCAGCTTGAGCATCACAGTTGGAAACAGAAGCATGCATGTACATTTACCATTACAGTTGCCATGTACATTACCGTTACATTTATCATGTACTTGAGCACTTACCATTACAGTTGCAACCGTCCATGCGTGGTTATTCACGAATATCCTCACTCAGATAGAAGGAAAGAAGAGCATGCACGTACATTCAGAAGCGCTGACTGAATACTCTTGAAGATTTCCATACAAAGCATGACTCACGGCTGCCGGAGGGAAATGCAGGGGATTTTTCCGGAGTTGCATGCTCTTCACAGAAGAAAAAAATCAAACATAAGTCACAGACAGCAACCTTTTCTGTGCATATTACTAAATCTCAAACAGTGATGCTCATTCTAACTTACTGATCTCATTGTAGGATTTAAGCTAACATGCATTACACGCCAAACCATGAATGCCCTACTTGCTTTGCAGTTCCCATCCTATGCTAAATGACTAAATGTGTTTCATGAACTCCGTCTCCTCCCGAGAGGATCTATCACCTTACTCGAGTTTTCTTTTGTCATATCATCATGCTCCTCGAAAGAAGCTAATTCAATGCTCGGCAACTGTCTCACTATGTTTATGTTATATGCGATCTTCCCATGTGATGTTCCTCAATTCATGATTACTCATTTCAGTTACATTTTGCTGAATCACTAACAGCGTTTTGCATTACTAAACTTTCTAAATACCTTCTCACATCAATATTTCGAGAAGTCTTTGAATTTCACGTCCTCAGTCCTTAACTGCGATCTAACCAATCCTAGAACATATGCTGCACTTGAATTCACTCAAACCTATCTTCACAAAACTGCAACAGTTGCTGCCATAACAATCCTAAACCCGACAGATCCTGACGACTCGTTGATCCTTCTAGGCGATTTCGGTGTAATGTGTGGTAACACGTGGAAAAACATTTAATACAGCTGTCGCGCCACTCACCATTGATACTTTGAAATTTATCCAAATCTCGGCAAGAGCTTATGTCCAGGCAAGAGCATCAAAATTGAGCCTGTCTCTATCAGTTGATGACAAATGACATGAGTTAAAAAAAAGCATGAAATATTGAGAAGGAAATACTGATAAGGAGCCCTATGAGAAGGTAACAATTCAAATTGAAAATGAATGACTTCGCTTCAGTGCACAGAATACAGGAAGGATACACTGCTGGAACCTTGAGTGAGCAAAATGAAAAAGGATCTTCTTGAAGGAACACTTGCGATAAGTTAATAGCTCGCATCGAACATGTCAGTCTTAAGTTTGTGATGTTAAAATCCTTTGAGACGTACGTTCAAAACAAGATTCTCAATTTAAAAACACAAAATAAGAAGACTGACTGTTCCAAACGAACAGTGCAATAAGTTTATCAGAGCAACTGCTATATAAACGAAAACATGCAAATTCAAGGAAAACTGCTGTCAAAAACAATATCAAAAAAAAGACAGAACAAAAGCGGTCAGTTGGAAGGAGGCAAAACGAATGAATGCAATGGTTAAGTGGTGTTTTAAGATGAATGTTTTTGTGGAGAATGAATGTGAAGCATAGCAAAACGCAAAACTTTGTAGAGAATGATGAAACGATTACATTCAGATAATGAGCACCACCAAAACATTATTATCATTAACGTCGATTCTTTCTCTACTTCTTAAGTTGTCTTTGCATTGCGCGCCAACTTTTTAGACTTCTTCATTGAGATTTTTGTCTGAGAGTAGAGTCGTTTACCTCCAGACGAGTTTCTTGAGCGCCTAAATCTCCAGCAATCAAATGTGCTTGTGAAGACTTTCTAGAACATGTTTGAGACATAAAGTCACCGATAAAGTCTTCGTTAATAAGCAGCAACATAAGGAATGACTGCGAAGAAAGTGATGAAATATCGCCATTTGATGATGATAATAAAGATGATGAGATGATAGATCTTAAGACGCTCGCTACCTCTCAGCAAGGTCACCATTCAACACGAAAACGCACAAGGATTTTAGCAATGAGAGAACGACAGTGCACAATCGAAACGAACGCAATTGTTGGAGAGAAACACTGAAGTTATATGGTAAGACTATCTCTCTCTCTGAATAGTTACATTATTAATTTCCCATGATGCACTTCTTCAATTACTTCGCAGCTCCTCTAATACTCGGCCGTATTCATTCTAACGCATTAGGTTGAATCAGTCTCGCAGCAGCCTTATGGAACTAAGTCAAAAATGATTTATAGACAAGCTTCATCGAGTTTTATTCGACTTGATGGTTCATTTGTGTTTGTTCCGAACATGAAGTTATCTTCCAGTTATTTTGAAGTTATCCATTTGAATTAAACAATCTCTTCGGAGCAGACCTAAGTTTAGTGCTTCCTAAGCTTTCAATGCAATACTATCATTACAACAACACCAATGGTTACTTGACAGCGTCGAATTTCTCTTACGACTATGACTGAAACATAGGAATAAGTGATACTGCTACGGCACCAGTAGAGGGCCATGAACCATCTTATAAGGATCAATCGTCCTAACAAGAAAGATAATAACACATTAGAGTCCATGATTCGGGGCTATCCCAAATAACTAACAGCAAATAATTAACACCAAGTGTATGCAAAGCTCGACTCAACATTCTAAAACAACTGCCTAACAGTAATAAGCATGCTCCGTAGATAGTATCGACATCCTGAAACATTCACAATACCCCTCAATCACACCATTCGAACAGTTTTGCCATAATAACAACGCTACTTGCCAACCACAGCATGCGACCAAAGCTACACATGCATGAAATCTACCCATTATAATAATCTTTTGCCCCAGCAGCAAGTTATCGATCTATCCTATTAACCTAAAACACTATTCGCTCATATGATCTGAAAAACCACAGTCACGGCCACAGATTCTAAAATTTCGTAGTCCCAGTCACACTACACCTAAGAGATGTTACCGCAGTCACCCTTCAGTATCGCAGTCAAGGCATCAACGATCCACACTCCAGTAGTACATATCTACAGTCCAGCAGCATATCATTGACAACAAAGCATCATAACAATCAAACTTATAGTCGAGTCAGAATGAAACTTCAAAAGAATAATCAAAATCACAATGAAACCGCTGCGAAAGCTGCGAAAGATCTGCCATCGTTGTCCTCTCAACAATCATACGAGCGTCGCCCGTTGACCACCACAAAAAGATGACCTGTCACCATAATTCGTGTCTTTCAAAGGTGACTCGAAATTTAGGTGAACAGGTCATGGAACACGAGTTAAAAACTTTTATTCAATGATGTGAAAAATACAACAAGTGAACAACAAAAACGAAGCATCACTCCAAACAAAACCTCATCAGAGGGATTTTCATCTCCAAAGCCATCGGCGTTGGTGCAGGGATTTTCAGGGACTACCTCGGTAAGTTTCCACGAGATACCAACTTTAAGGGTGGAAAAATCTATCACTCATACTTTAACTCATCCCTTGAATCTGAATATTTGCACGAAATGTTCGAAGTAACTGTCGAATTATTTCAGTGGCACTATTCACAGGTGATAATTATGCTGCTAATTGCTAAACTTTCTAGAGTTTTTTTCGAAAATGTTTCTCCAAGCCACCTTTCCTCGAGAAGTTATGACTCAGTCAGCCTTGAGCTTGAGAAGACTTCACGCCAGCAACCTAAAGAGAAGCCCAAACCCGATGCAGAAGCTAAACCACAGCTGCCTAGCTCAACATCAGCATGGGTGAAAGCTCTTAAATGTGGTGAATTGTTGAAAGCAAAGATACTGATTCATCATTTTGGTAGTATTCAAACCCCATCTTTTAGGTTATTTCAGTGGCACTAGAAAGAGATAATAATCAAACTGGCATGGGGAAACAAGGATATCATCAGCAACGTTGTATGAATGCATTATGATAGTAGCAAATAGATAAGCTTCGGCGAGTAACCACAAACACCTAAGAGTAACCATAATCTCCTTATGACGCATTTAGCAACATTGAATTGAGTGAAACGATTTCTTATGTGCAAGCCAATGGTCAACCCGATCATAATTCCCCCCTGTTAAGAGAAAGTGCGCACAGTGAGTCCGGGAACCCTCGTTACCTGAGCAAATGCCCGAAGGCACTACTCAGGCCAACTTACGCGCATTCCCTATCCCCGGTCAAATCGGCGCCTTTCCCGGGCCGGGAACGCCCGCCTTATATTGCGAAGATGAATGATGATGATACCCGGGTAAGCATCATCAACATATTTTGAGATATTTCTCCCCGATTTGCCGAGACTGCCGGTAGGCGGGGAACGCCTGTCGCAGTTACCTAAACCTAGCCCCTCTTGTTGGCAGCTCGACGGGTTGGGATCACCCACGCAACCAAAATTTGCTTTTTAGAAGTGACCATTGACTGAACATAAGATATTGCTTTCAACTCAATTCAGCTGTCACTAAACAGCATCACAAGGAAGACATTCTTCGAGTCACCAATCAGCGACTCGACTCTATAGGTGAGTGGTCCAGGCGAACTTTCCAGACCTACCGCTACCACCATAAGGCTTTTCATACCCTACATTATTTACACTCAATTTTTGTGGGAATGTTTTTTAATGTGCCAGTGTAATTATCATCATCACTAGGTGCACTCCCTCCCATAGCTGGAGCAATTGTTTTCATACAATACCTGTGCCTCCAAAAATTTACCACTTTCAAGAGTTTATACACCATGCTGAGTCTGATCTAGGTATCTGCAGTGAAGCATACACATGAGGTTCAGACCGCTCTTCAAGCGACATGCGTAAAACCTAAACACGCCTAGAACCAACTAAGCTAGAACCACCCGAATTAAGGTAATTTTGAGAAAACATTTTCCGACTGAATGCTTGGAACCTCACTGAGGTGTTTCTTAACTTGCACTAAACATAAAGCTCTACGACTTTTAAACATCACACTCAACCACAAACATCCCAGGGTTTCAGGAGATAGCATAAAACATCACATATTCAATACTAAAGTTATTGACACATGTTCATGTTACACAATTAAACGTGACAATATATGTACAAATAATAAATTTACAAATCCACAAATAAGCAACGGTCAGTATTTACAAATACATCAATGTGTGTAACCAAATGAATGAATATAAAATGAAGAATGTGAAAAAGTGGTTACTGACTACGGTTCAACTTTAATTTTGTTTTCCTCTGTCATATACAACAACCAAATAATGCCAAAAACATGTGGTGCTCACTCAACTGATGCTCATTTTACGGTCTAAGGTAATAGAAAAATTTGAAGAGTATAAACGATAATAAAGTTCAAATTCTTGGAAAACTGGCCTGAGGCGCGTTGGTGGACCCTGAGTCGTGCTTTCATATTGAATATAAGATTGTGATGTTGTACATAAGAATATGATCATGAACGCATCGAAGACATATCTGGTTTTGTCACGAATGTACATCTTCACCCTCATATAGGACCAACGTTTGCCCTCTTCACGAGATGCAGAACATCTGACCACACTTCCAAAACCATCCTGAAGAAAGCAACAATACAATGATTATATCAACAAATCAAAATAAATATCATGATACTGTGCTTACCAATTCAATACAAATCGAATCATCAATGCTCATCCCATACAGATCGCGTAATCCCACAACATCATTCGCTCGATGCCACCGGCCATGATCCATCACGCTCTTGATGTCCTAGAAAGAGATTCATTCGCCACTGATTATCAGTCATCGATATGCCGCGATCGGTTATCAATCTGCAATATTAATCAATCCTGACAACCTGTTAGTGTCACCAGTGAATCGGTTGAAGCAAAAGGTAAAGTGAATATCATCCTAAACAGCACCTAAGACAATAAATTCAATGCCAAAAACCCATCAAGCACTATCATGAATCAACCACGTTGCAATCGTATACACAGCACAATACCAAACCGCATCAAACATACCACAACGTTGAAAATGCTGACTGATCAACGCACGCAAATAAATGATGGTGTATTGATCACTGTTGATCAACGTTCATCATGAAACAATGATGACTAGTGAAGTTGATCAAATACATTGGCGGCATGCAGTAAGTTACATCACATGAACAGTTTGATACCGATAGTCAGTCAAACAAATACCAATTCATCGGATTCTCAAAGATCAAACACTAGCAGCAATAGATCAACAGTGATCAAATGCATATCAATGAGCACCTCAGCGCTAGATGAGATAGCTTTAAAAAAATAGCTAGATCTCCTCAACAAAGCAAAATCGCTCGAAAAAATATATGATTTTCTTTATCCAGAGATTCTGCTCGATCGATTGGTGTGAAGAAATTGATATGTTACTGGTCAAAGCTGAGGGTACGGTAGGCTTGAATCTCTTTACCCGAATAGCATCACAAAAATTAATATATTTCCTCGTATAGTGGGAATTTCTCGGCAATCTTTTCATTTTTAGAAAGAAGAGATTCTGCTTGATCGAACGATGTATAAATGATGATATGTTTCCGGGCAAAGCTGAGAAGATGGTGAGCTTGAATACATCAAACTCAAATTTCTATTGTTATGTATAGCCTCTCAATTGATCTATAGTGATCATACGGGAATGTGAATGAGCGACTCAGCGCTAGTTGAGATAGCTTTAAAAAAATAGCTATATCTCCTCAACAAAGCAAAATCGCTCAACAAAATATATGATTTTCTTTATCCAGAGATTCTGCTCGATCGATTGGTGTGAAGAAATTGATATGTTACTGGTCAAAGCTGAGGGTACGGTAGGCTTGAATCTCTTTACCCGAAGAGCATCACAAAAATTGATATATCTCCTCATGGAATAGGAATTTCTCAGCAAGCTTTTCATTTTTAGAAAGAAGACATATCATAACTCAGCTTCCCGCATGTCCCGCATTTTCGACGTATCATATTTCAATTGAGTAACAAGTAACAAGTAACTCAATTGTTACTCAATTGTTACTTGTTACTTACACATCGAGCGGTTGTTTTGTTGATCGCGGTTAGCGATCGGCGGAATGCTTATTTTGTAGACTTATGAATATTTATTGGATTGATATTTGGCTACGTTTAATTGTGCAAAGTATTCACGGCAACTAATTAAATACTCGGTTGTACTCACTTGGCCTGCTCGCCTAGCCAGCGGGGTGGCTACAATCAAGGCTAAAACAGTGCGAACGGAAACGCGAGCATTGTGGCCAGCAACGTTACAAACGTTTGATAGCCTGGCCAATCCAGGTAATCCAGGTAAAAAAATTTCAACTGAGGATAAACATTTTAAGGCACTGAAAGTGCTTTTAAGATGGCTTTGCCCGTCTAAACAATTATATCATAAGGAGAGCTCCGTTCCATCTTCAATCATACTTTTTTCGTATTAATCTGCATGTACAA
>JAPYMA010000270.1:0-23925 GCA_035041965.1 Anisakis pegreffii | reverse complement strand
CAGCTTAACTATCTAACTATATCTAAATCCTAAGATATCACAACTTTTGCACTATGAATATGAATCAACACCATAAATGCTGATCGTTGGAAACTGCGAAAACGCTGTATCAAACCAATAATGAATATCTCATCAATAACGACTGCTTCATCATATGAACTATCACGAATGAACAAGAATAATAACAACAACTCAAATCAAACTGCAACACAATCATCTACATTTTTGTAGCACAACAAGTCAAAAAGAATATCCATGAGTACAAACGATAACTGTCACATAACTAAAAAGACTAATATGTCGAAAATGATTATTTAGAATTAACAATCACAATAAATAAACAAACACCATGACCTTGTATCAAATGCTACTAATCATGTCAGAGAAGACATCGCGTTTGAAACGAACGCATTAATACCAATAGTAAACTAGTGTCGCTGCCCAAACTTTCAGAATCGCAACGATTCAAAGCTGCGTCAACTAACTGTCGCAAAAACCTTTAAAACTTTGATATTTAATGAAAATATAGATTTGTCCATAATCATCCACCAAAAAACTCTATTGAGAATAATGATGTTCAATAATATCACCTTCTCGTCAATCCTCCACAACACTAATAATTAACGAATAAACCATCTGACGACGCCACGCTGCAACAAGATAATGAGAATGACACATGTGTTTCAAATCGATTTTGAAAACATGTCATGGGATCAGAAAGAAACGATAACTATCGTCGCTAGATGACGCGCGCACAAATGAGAAATGAGATTCAAACTTTGACCAACATAGACTGTCAATCAATTATCTCCTTCAGAAGATTGAAACATCACCTTTATTAATCATAATTGAGAATCTGTTCAGGTGGTATCTCCTTCCGATGAGGATGCATATTGAGAAAGGCTAAGGTAATCAAACCAAATCTTAGTAAAAACTACTAATCTTACAACAAGCCATATGAGACTAAAACCAATTGAGAAGAAATACCTAGATCACATTGGCTGAGTTAAGCTATCAAATCTTTCCGTCATTCCGACAAATACATTACTCTGTCTCTGAAGGTAAGCCGAATCCTTCAACATCACATAAAGTTTATCGATCGCACAGAACCTATTCTATCCGCCTGTACCAAGAAACAATCATGTTGCAGGCAAGAATGAGGTTCATTATAGGTTGAATATGGAACTTTTGATATTCCTACAGTATTGTAGCTGGTATTAAATCTATTTTCCAATTTTATAGAAATATGAAATTAATCAAGTATAAATCCATCTTAACATAAAAACTCCTTTATTGCATCAATGGTATCATTTATAATGTGTGAGAAAATAACAACTCGTTTGAGATACCTGCATTATAGAGCGAGAATAAATTAGAAAGCTGATACAGAACCTAAGAGAGTTTACAGTCGATGCGACGAAATGATTGATACGTACTTGAAAACATGACTTGTAGATTGAGGATGCACATACAACATCACATTCCAAAGGCACTAAAGCAGGGCTTCCCAACCGTGGGTCCAAGACGGTATTCCAGGGGGTCTGAGAGAGAGTGCGATAAGAGGTGCGAGAGGGAGTCGAGATGAGGCTTCATTCTTTATCCATTGAAGTAGGCGAGGCACCACGGGTTGCGAACTCAGCCTTCTGCTGCCCACTTTCCCCTTTCGGAATATCTTCGCTTTGTTTTGTTTCACCTTCTCAAAAAATATTCCGAGGGCACCTTAAAATTTTCTAGGGGTCCACGGGGCAAAAAAGGTCTGAGTATTTTTTGACCCTTGTTGTTTTTGTAATCTTTGTTAGCTCAGCTTATCCTATTCTTTCTAAGTTTCAGTCTTGCTGTCGTTATTATCAAGTACTGTCGCATTCAATCTTTGCTATGGCTTATATCAATTCTCCTTTAAAAATAAAACTCTGCATTCAATTCTCGTTCGAACTGCTACAAAAGCACCTTCTATTCAATTAGCGTTAGTATCGCTAAACCAAATTTACCTCATTACGTTCACATCGCTATAACATACAAAAGGAAGAACCTGAAAATAACATCGAAGCTATTCCATGATTCAATAATGCATATTTACAAGGAACGAGACGAATGACGATGATTCCATCTCTTGTTAACTTCCATATTCAAACTCGAATCGCTGAATGAAAATACTGACTGAGATTGCTTAATTGAAGCATTTTTGTAACTCGTGCTGAAAACACATTCCTGATACTTTTGAATTTTTTGAGTATTCTTATTGAACAACTTAGACCTTGACAATATTCACCGAAACCTGATGGTGAACTTGACTAATTCATGATCATCGGGAATTACTACGTCGTAGGAAGTGTTATTTATGCATTTATCTGTTAGATCGAAACTTGGAATGTTTGACTTGAAATCATCATTCTTACACCAGACGCTTCCCCTGACACAACCCTTCTTATTTTTCTACGTTTAGAAATATGCTCATGTCCGCTGTTTTGCGAATCCTTTTGCTTGTCGAGCTCACAAAATTAAACAATTTCAACATATATATATATATATATATAATATATATATATATATATATATATATATATATATATATATATATATATATATATATATATATATATATATATATATATATATATATATATATATATATATATATATACCTCCTAAAATTGAAAAAGAAAACAAATGGAATCGAGTGTTTCAGCATAAAAAATTTCAAAATCACTAACCATTTACATTAACGAAGAGTATTTTTATTTTATGTTTTTCCATTTCGGCAATTATCTAAAAGAGAAAAAATTGAAATGTGAATACGAGAAATGTATCGTTTCACATGACGAAACAAAAAGATTCATTACAGAAGCAATAGTTGTTTTGAAACTCTTGAAACGCTCTGAATTTGAAACTCTCTGAATTGTGTAGAAAGAAATACGGTAGAAATGAGAATTCCTTTAAATCACCTCTTTAATGGAACTGATCCCTGATGTATCAATGAATTTCATCGCCTCAAAATCAAACACCAAATAAATACTATCCAGTTGTTCCACACTATCCACCTGCAAAAACAAAACAATTTCGTCACAAGCTATCACACACACATCCTCAATTATTCTCTTAAAATTCATCAGTGTTGAAGTTATGATCTCCTACAGTTAGACGATGTTTAACAATACCAAATCAGCACTAACCCTGGTCGCTCGTAATTCTGACCACTGAACATAAGTTTTCTGGAAAGAATCTTTGAACTTGTCCACAGTTGCGAACGAAAGTGCAAACGAAAAGCGATAGTATATCGTATCAGAAGCTGTATGCCAAGAAGTATCTTTCTGAGAGCAATCCAATTCTACTGTTTTGATCACAGCACGATTATCGTTCACAGTGCTATCAAACCTTGACGGCCTGTAATAATCATTTGATTTCTTTGACTTAGAACAACACCGACAACACTGTTGCACTATTTCCTGAATCAAACCGCATGAAAAATAATTCAAGAAAGACCAAATGTTACGAAAATAAAGCTTCAATTGAGAAGCTGTGAAAACTGTTTATCAAATCACGTTTTCTCGAATGTAATACCAATGCTTAACTCACATATACGTTCTGACAACGACGCTCACTAAGGCAAAAGCCATCGATATCGCCAGACCATAAATCACACCAATGAATACAGTAGACGTGAACGCGATCACCCATATTAACTGCAGTAACAATCTTACTTACTTGAATCAAGAAACTATGAATATTAACCTAAATTGTTGGTAAGGGAAAAATCAAAAAGCATCGATCAGAAACGATTGGAAGTATACAGCTTTGTTTCGGGAGCAAAATTTCGATTATTGTCGCACAGAAAAAAGGATTGCTGCTTCTATGATTATATGTATGCAAAATCTAAAACTATAAAGATACTCATAGTAAGAAGAACGTTAACTGAGCGGATAATGCGGATCTCTTCCACGCGTCAGACTGCTGCTCTGTCGCTTTCAACTGATGGGCGAGAAAGTTTTTGACTTGTTAGAGCTATTCTCTTCGCTCTGCGCTAAATATGTACATATAGGCGAAAAAATGCCGAGAATATAGTTTGAGCAAAACTTACGAGGTCAATTTTCGATAACCGCCATAAATATTTTAATTCATCCCATTTTTTAAACATTTTTCTTAATGCCATCAATATAATCGAAGCAAGTATGCACTAAAAATACAAACTCTTGGAATGCACCGAACGATTGCATTGGTAAAATTGGGTTACTGAATTTCATCAATCTGGAAAGGTAACCTAACAAAATACAGCATTCTTTTAGCATCTGTAGTTTTGGAAGATGAAACTTTCGGACATCATAAACGAAATGTTACTTTTTAGTCTTAACTTTTTGTTATAACTTTAACAAAGTTTCATAAGGAAACTCGCATTTCGCACGTTTAAAGGATGCTTCACAAAGAAAACTTCGCGCACTGAGATTGACACGTTTCATGAACACCTATCTGTCATGTGTACAATGACACAAATGAGTGATTGCCATCCAACAAAGTAATTCATGAAGTGATTGATATTGATGAATGCTATCAGCGATCACACTTGATACATAGTGTGATCGCTGATACCAGAATGCCTACTTTTTTATAAGTGTTCGTTCAGCGAACGTATTGCAGACCGTAAAAAAACAATCACTTTTATTTTGGTAACAATGCATTAATTACAAAAAGCGTTTTCAAAGATACACAAGCATAAACCATCTCACCATAGGAAGCGTGTAGAAAAGTGGCCCGAAGAATAAGATGATGCCCATCATGAAAATGCAGCTGATAAGCGATGCAATCTGAAACTGAGGAGCTGGAACGAGTGCATTCAGAGAAATTTTCGAAAACAAAAAAAATTCAAACTTTGTAACAAGGCATGACCACTTCCAATACGCTCTTCTTATCATGTCAAACAACTGAGGAAACACTTCCAGAGACCAATGAAATTATTGGCATGTTTTGTTGATGAATTTTAATTGGAAATATTGATAGCTATAAACTGGATAATGAAGAAGAATATGAATTTTTTCACTTCCAAGATTTAGAAAGGAGAATGGCCTGAAGTTCATTAGAAAAGTGCTTGCTAAAATCAGTGTCAGTCACTTTTTGTTGTCAGTTTCCTCCTCAGGTCGTTTATTGAGATCTGAACTGGTTGAGAGTGCAAAATCAGTGCAACTCGCCTGTGTCTGTGATCCACTCGCAACGCTCACCAATGTCCTTCCCATAGAAGTGGATGACGGATAACACAAAAACAGACCTGATATTGTCCCCATCAACCCGTATGCATAAAGTTCCTAAAACAACTTTATGCTTTCACTATACAATCATAAATGTGAAAACGAGAAATTGAAAAATGCATTCCATGAGAGTTTCTGTTTCATTTACCTGTCCAGCATCAATTTTGTACTTCAGTTTTTTCGCTAACATTTTCGACATTGAAATATGAATAGCGATCGAGAGTGCAGCTATGGCAAGTGCGTCTGGCAAGCATTCAGGCATCAGTTCAAAACGAGGCAGTCGTGGTTTCGGCAACCTGAAGTGAACATATTTGGATTCTTCGACAACGATTCTTCGCTTGAGTGAATCCTTGAACGAATAGCCATTTATGAAATGACTAGTATTGATGAATGGTATCAGCTGTCACACTTAATACATAAATCAGAATGCTTACTTGTTTATAGGTGTTCGTTCAGCGAACGTACTGCAGACCGTAAAAAAACAATCATTTTTATATCGGTGACAATGCATTAATTACAAAAAAAGCGTTTTTTGTAATTATTGCATTGTTACCAAAATAAAACAATCATTTTGAATGAAACTAATTAAAAACGAAAACATGCCCGACGGGTATCTCTCCAACGCAGCGCACATGAAATACATCTCGAAGTTTCATCGTATACGAAACCAAAGTTCCACTGATAATCTTCAAATGAAGTCTTCAGTAACTGATCGTTCAGCAAATACAGCCATTTGTTTGTATTGAACAAAAATTTCACTTTTTTGAAAAAAAAAGCACATGCTCAAGCGCCTCGTACCGCCGTGTTTATGCGTAAAGGATAATTGTACGTATTGGAGCAGATGGAAGTTCGTTAGTGTTCTGATAGTCCGCATCGAAAACTCACCAAAATGAGCTCATATGGGATCTGAATCGCCTTTGAGTATCGCTTTACACGTGGATCGATGAACTCCTTTCCAATGTAAATAAACAACATACTACATACCGAAGTAATGACGACACAAATATTAGCATTCGGGATATTCATTACTATATCCGATATTCGCTGAAAATCAGATTTATTGAAGTTATAATATTGATTCCTTATTCGATTACTGATTGTGATGCGAAGCCAATGTGAACTGGAAAACTAAAAAAGACTATCAATGTGTTTGCGAATGAACATCATGATGTTCCACTGCAAAAAGGACGCATTTTGTGCTGAGATTGTCGGATTAGTTGCTGCTCATATGTACACTTTCAAGACACGAGCTATCCGTATGACTGATCAAACATATTAACCTTCAAGATATGCCTGTTGCCAACAGCTTTGATATTAAGTCCGAGCACGACTTTTATTTGTCCGACAGCCACATGAACTGCTGCCCCGGTTGTGAAGCCTGAGACAAGCGTATCAGAAAAATATTTTGTGATGAACTGAAGACCGCATATTGCAGCCACCAACTGAAACAGAATTGCTTGTAGCTAGTGTGTTCTCAGTCAAAGCTTATCTGAAGAGCATCGTTATTTTTCAGTGATCCATGTTTGAGTGATTCAATAGCATGAAGAACATTTTCCTCACTTATTAAAATAATCACTTGCTACTGATATTGATATGAATTGAACTGATCATAAAGGCTAGACTAATCGCCATACCAAAATGATTCCTTGCATTGTGAAGATGGTACTTGCGATTTCGATTGCTGAGTACTCGGGAACTGCGATATTCTTCGTATCATTCGCATCCATTCCGAGCGTTTCGTTTTGGCTTCGTTGCATTTGATCGTTCATCATTACTCGGTCGACGGCCATACCACACATCAGTGCAACTATTGCAAATGAACCTTAAATCAGGACTCCAGGGAGAAAATTACAGCAGGTAATTCCTTCCGTATTAGTGATATTGCTACTGAAAGGAATTTGAACAAATTGCTAATTTTTAGTCCTATTGTATTGGGTTTTAGTTGATGTTCTTTAGACGAATATCTGCAGCGATGAAATTTATATGAACACTTTGCAAATGGATGCAAATGATTTATGATCGAAATGATCACTCTTACTATCTTGGGTACTTATTCAAACTACGGATACTAAGTTCGTGCAATGCCCGATGAGGATCACTGCTCATAGTCTCCCCGTTTCTGGATAACACAACAATTGCAATACTGACCAACCGATGCGTGTCTTGATGTACCAAAAATCGCATAGATAAGCGCCGGAAAAAATGAAGTATATAGGCCATAAACAGGCTGAACACGAGCCAGAAGTGCGTATGCAATACCTGAATTCAACAAAAACACTGAAAATTATAAGAATCCACATCGTGCGTAATCTTTTCCTGACAGATGATGAGAACTGAATATTCTGGCAGTAAAATTTGAGTTGTAGATGATTTCCTCCGATTCCAAACCTTATTTTCAGACTATTATGTGGCGTTTTTCTATCAGATTCAGTTTGACGAAATGAATGAAGAAGTGTTTCAGTTTATTTCATGCAAATCCTTCAAACCTTGTGTTGTGTGCAAAACACCAATTGTAAGACCTCCAACAATATCACCGAGAATATTCTTTTTCACATCATAATTTGGCAGCCAATCGATAATCGGTAAAAATCTGTGAATGCGACGCGAAATTTTCGAGCGGAGCGATTTTGACCTAAGAATTTAGTGTTTTACTGATTCGGTAAAGCAGCAGTGTAGAATCATTCATTCAGCATAACCATAACGATATTCTGTTTAATGTGGCTAATAGTGAGCATAGAACGATAATACAGAATGGTAATGAGCAATAGCAGTGAACTTCACTGCTAATGAGAACATTTATGCATTCAGTTCACCTGAGCACTAACAAAAAGATATCGGCGAAAAGGATTAGTGGCTAAGGATTGAAAGGGGAAATGTTCAATAGTGAACTCAACTCATCGATAAAATCGCAGGCAAGTATTCGTTGGCCGCTAATTTCACAATCTTCACAACTGATGAAGATGTTGAGTGTAAGGAAATTTGACTAAAAATTACTTTGTCAAAGTGGATTGCTGGATCGGTAACGATGTTTGCAGTTTACCCTCTTTGTCACGATAGGCTACGATGTTCGTCGGAATTGTGCCATGTTTAGTTTCGATCTTGAAACAACATCAATAAACTTCAGAAGCAAATTTTTTTCAACAGAGTCATCAGCTCAAGCTGAGAACCGTTTGACTTATATTTTCATACCGAACGAATTAACGATGCTATTGAAGATGGTTATTTGATAGAAAGGAAACCTTTTTATTAGCGTTTGCGTCTTCTCTGTTCATTTAATGCAAGCTCAACTGATGGCTACTGTTACCTAAAAAGTTTCATCTATCACGTAAGGTTGGTGGTGATTGATTAATAACGACAGTGTAACGAATGGTGGACTAGTTATATTCATCTAGTTATATTCACTAGTTATATTCACGGCGCGTTATCGTTTGATTTCCGGGATCAACAACCTTATTTCAAACTGGCGAAAATGCTCAATAAGCAGCATGTTCTGATGTTAGGGCCATGAGGCAGGTATAGGGCCATTATGTAGTACGAACCGATCGAGATTTCAACTATTCCCAATCGGTTCTTATTACATAATTAGTCAGAGGTGTGCAATAGGACGTTATTCGCTAATTTCGCTAGTTAGCGAAAGTTAGCGAATAGCGCACTATTGCACACCTTTGTAATTAGCTATTTATGAAGCTGTGGATGACGATTCACCAGGATGTCTCCGAAACGCAACACATCATACGTAATTTACACCTAGCATTACACGGGACTTGAGGTCACATCATTGAACTGAGTCGAAGTGTTCCTAGCATGAACATCGGTTTGCTTGCCACAGAAACATTCAGTCAAAATTGCTACTGAAGTGTTGCATGATCTTTCATCATCGAGAGCCATATTCGGAACAACATTTCAACATAACAAACTGAACAAGTAATAATTCGTTTTTCTCTGACAACCAGATTTCATTTGACATGCAATTCTTAACATGGGCTTCGCACATGACACAAATAGCGAAATTTTTCGTTGCGTTTCAAATGCCTCTAAACTTTATTGAATGAATAACAAACGTTTTCCTAAAACGATGAAGGGAAGTAATCAATGACAATGATTGATTTAATTAAAGTGAAATGCGCAGAACATCATAAGCTTGGTTTCAGGCAGGTATCGTTCATGAAATTGACTCGACCATGAGTGTACTGAATACAGTTAGCGTTATGAAATTTGGGGTAGGTCTCATCCTCGGCGCAGTACCTGCAAATGCATCAATATTCACTGTTCATTGAAACAAGACACAACAAACAAAGATGCAATTCAGCAGAAATGTAAAAGAATCGGGAATAAATGATAGCGATCACACAAGAAATAAACATTCTCGGTGTGATAAGATGATTCTCATTGATCAATTAAAAAACATCCTCCACTTTATTATCGCACTGAACTGCCACCACCATTCACTTATCAATGGTTACACTGTGTGAACTGATGTTGTGCTAACTCGTTTTGTAGTATTTCCGAATGCACACGCTAACAAATGACGTAATCCAGTGAAAACAAGATGATGCGCAAAAACGACTCGAGTTCGCCCAATTGATGGTACCTGGACTATGAATGTATTAAATCGAGTATTACTGTATTTTGAACTGTTACTTTTAAACAAAAATTTGCAGTAACCAGTGCATACTGAAACTGATATATTGTATTGGTTTGATAGATGAGGACCGATGCTCTTACAGACTGTATTACGCCGCCATTGTCGCACAGTTTTGGAACGTAAGTTAATAACACATGAAAAGTGCTTTTCTTTGTTAGGCATTCCGATAAATTGACACTAAATTACAGGAAAAAAATTTTTATTGCATTTCATCTCATTATGACCATATTTAGATCCGGTTCACAAGAATAAAGATCAATACGCCGTCATTGTTGAACAGTTTTGGAACATTTTTCATCAGCTTGATTCAATTCTCCCATTTTTTCACGACATTTTTTGTCAGAGTCTTTGTCTTTCATGGCGTCCTTCCTGAAAAACACATGATGAGCACGTTACCTTTAGTGGGTATATTCATAGCATGACAACGAAACGAAGTACTCCATGAAAGTGATGAGTGTGTTCTGTGTATCTGCCCAATACTATTCGATATGCAATACAAATTATCACGTCCATTGTTAAAACGAACTTATTTTGCATTCAACCCACAACTGTTTGCAACGAGCATTTCAGAACGTATAGTTCCTTGTCATTTCCGGTAAACGCTTCATGCTTCATATGACATCTCCCCGAAAGATGTTTGGTACTGATGGAAAAACTTCAATTGTGATGAAGTTCCTTCACGTTGGTGAAATCAATCTTACCAACAACCAAAAAAAAAGAATAAAAAAGAAATATTTGTTGATGAAAGATTTTTGTCGTCAACAATAAAATGCCTCTCGCGCTACACGGCAACTTCATCTTCTGCTGTTTTCGCATATTCTAATCATTGACTACTCTCAAACGTGTTATTAACACAACATGTTTTTAATATCATCGTTTCAATGCAGGAGTGTTACATTGATTATCGTTCTGATAGTTCTTCAAGAATGAGACTTTATTCGTTGCGGAGGTTCTTTCAGTAGCTTTTATCACATCTCGAGCCAAGCAAACGCAAAGTGTTCATTGAAAATTGATAAACAAATAGTGTAATTCTATCGCACAATATGCGTGTATAACATTAATATTGATTTACATCATTCTGTTATTCATGCATTTAAATCGTTCTTCCTTCCATTACCATCTGTGTTTGCCTTCGTTTCACTTATTTTGTTCTTTTCGATCTTGCCTGTTTAGTTTTTGTAACTTTTAGTTCTGTTCTAAAGTTTAAAGTTTTTCCGACCGTTCCATTCCACGCGAAGAACGATCCTTGAACCTTTTCCTCCGTTCCGTTCTTTACAAACCGTTTTGGAACAGTTCTAGGAGCGGAACGGAATGAAATACAAACACTGATCACTGCTTTCAATGTGCTGTTCTTCCGAGGACATCACTACTTTCAATGTGCTGTTCTTCCGAGGACATCACTACTTTCAATGTGCTGTTGTTCCGAGGACATCACTACTTTCAATGTGCTGTCGTTCCTCCGTAGCTGTTCATTCCAGTACCGCCAAGAAAGTATTTACAATTTCAAGTTTGCAACGACGTTCGGGAGCTGAATCGATGAAATGGGTTAATTTATGAACGAACTCTTCACCGACTGAGCCCCCAGACGTTGTTCGAGAACAAGCACTTCTATTCCGATTTCACGTCAATGCTCTATCGACGTGATTCGACAATGCCAAAAAAATACGACCGAATGAAACGTTCTGTAACGCAGCGAAGAAACAACAATGGTTTCTATCGTATGAAGATCACTAACTCTTTCATGGATCGTTGTCGCTTTTGATGCAGTTCTCTGAGTTCTTCTATTAGTTCTTCGTCTCTTTTCACCTCAATCTCACCGGTTTCTTCGTTATCTGATGGAAAACTCAGATTTCAAATTGAAATAATTTTCAAAACACTTTCATTCTCACATTTGGCTTCGCCAGTGTAGGATTTCGTGGAATATTTGAAAATTATTATCCATCGTTAACTGATGTGAGACAAGTCACATTATCCATTTCTCGACTCGTTAGTTCTTTTAGGCTGATTGCGCTTACCAAAAACCTGAAATATCTGCATCTATCTTCACAGCGGTGCAAAACCCGACGGTACCAGTTAATGTTCGACCTCGTAGTCTAGAGTCGAAGCTTTCGAATGGAAGATCTCAATTTCGTGCCAAGAACAAGAAATGATCACAAATTAGCATTCATAATCTCAAACGCCTTACCATTTGCATAAGTGATGTGAGCAGCAATTTTTGCTAGTATGACAATTACATTCACAATAACAATAACGAAACAGCGTAGAACACTTGGATGGTGGTTCTATTGAAGAGAGACAGCCTATTGCATGAATACATAAACACCCATTTCAAGTATTCATTTACATTTAGTTACCACTGTATTCATTACAGACCATGAATGTTTCACATTATCGCGATTAACTGTTTCTTGCTTGCGTTGTTCCACTGACCTAGCCAACACACCTTAGGGTTTATTTGAAATCTTCAACAGACAGTGATTCTCAAGAACAAATCAGTAAATGCATCATAAGGTTCAGAGCATCAGAAATTGTCGAAAGGTCATAGGCACTTTATAATGATGTTTCATTTTACGAAGCAACAGAGGCAATTACCTAATCTATCAAATTCGTCAAGTCGGTCGTAGCATTGAAAACAGAAACATTTCACACTCATAATCGTTGTTCTTATCAAAAACTCAATAAAACTAATGGTGCAATGATTTCACTGCACACCACAATACGCTGCCCGATCGAACCATCGAAACAATAACAAACACTTTCATTACAAATCTGATCGATCGTTGAGCAACTTATTAATATCTTCTTCAATACTCAGCGGTTCCGTTGTCGGAGCGTATCGCTGAATCTGAAATCAACTTGACAAAAATAAATTGATTCAAAATATGAAGAAACGAACTGAAACTCAGAACAAATGCGTTCCAAAAGACCCGCTCAATACTGCAATAAACTCACCACATATCCACTTTTATTAACCAAAAACTTTGTGAAATTCCATTTGATTGCATCAATAAATGTGCCGTGTTGTGCGTTTTTTAAATACGTGTACAATGGATGTTCATCAGCTCCATTGACGTTAATCTTTGAATATAAATCTGGCTCGAAATCGAACGTCTCACGGACGAATTTCTTTATCTGTGCTTCACTGTCAGGTTCCTGGAACAGGTATGATTCGAAGATGTCTGCGTAAGCTCATATAGGTTCTACTGCTGTAAGTGTATGTGTTTGCTTCGCTCCTGATCAACAACAGCATCGATTCGTCGAAAACGATTTTATGAGTTTACTTGTCCAGCGAATTGGTTGCAGGGAAAAGCGGCGATTTCGAAGCCCTTTGCTTTGTACTTGTTCAGTAGAACTTTCATTTGATGGTAGTTCGAATTGGTTAAACCACACTGCGACGCTACGTTGACAATCATCAGAACTTTGCCTCTTCAATGAAAGGAATTAGTCGAACCTTCTCAGGAATGTAATCTCAGCAGTGTTGAAAGTAACTGTGATAATTCCAAATGAGTAATGTGGAACAACGACTGAAAGTTATCAGAATATGAACATTTATTCAAAGGAAGAAAAACAGTATAAAATTCACCTGTATTTATCAAGTGATACTTCCTTTCCATCTGCGTCAAGCATTGTGAACTGGTAAACGGGAGCGGTGAAATCGATTGCCAACACTATAATGGCGAGCACTGAGATGTCAAAATTACTCCCGAAATCAGCACTGATCTTTAGGACAAACCAAATTCCTATTGCCGAACTAATTCGTAAAAAATTGAGTTTCAATACACAAAACTACTGGAAACCCTGGAGTGTATAATGAAACATTCATGTTGTGAAACTTACTCATTGTCATTAAAACAATATGTGCGTTTTAAAAATCGCTTCATTGAGCAAAACCAACCTTGCAGAGATGACTGATGCACAAGAAACAGGCAGGATAAGTAAAATATTACTTGCATCGCTGAAAATAAATATTTCTACCATAATTTTCGACGTTAATCAAATTCACTTGAAGGTCGCATAAAATGCGCAATCCAATACAAAATGAAAAGCACAGTTTCTGGTCACGAACTATACGTCCGTGCAATTGAAATGTTAAAATGAACGCGATGTAATTTGCATCACTTCCATCCATCCAGCTGGTTCCCACTCATTGACAACCAGTCGGATTCGTTGCAAAGCAAATTAACGAAGCGATAATTCAATGATAATCGCTTCATCACTGATGCCTTTCATTCGATCATACGTCATGCAGACAGGGAATGGACAAAAGACGAGTGAACGAGATGGAATGAGGCAAAACGGAATTCACACTGCAGCCAATGTTTATATCATCAACAATGTAAACATCACGAACTGCTCTATCTCTCTCCACAACCCTATATGACCGTACATATGAAACTAACGTTCAGCGATAATATTCAAAATGTCTAAATTCATCGCTCCTTTTATGACAAATTTCAAAAACTTTTCATTTGTGTATTCATGAACTCTTACAATTCTACGAAGTTCAATCGCACGAGACTGCAAATATAACATCCAAACATAGTTACGCAACGACTACGATTATTAATGCAAATAAGATCCAATTAATTCACAGCAAACTTTATTACAACTCATTTTGAAAACTAACTTATTCATGTTTATAATGAATAAATTCGAGATGAGAAGTTGAAACTTCATTGAAAACTTATCCTCTTACATATCAATAATTTGAGCAACGACAATATCACACAATGAAAACAACGCAAAATGAATGTAATCAATGTTCGAACAAACTTTACAATGTTCATCCACAGCATATTATTTGTGCAATTCCATCAGTACATCAGAACTTCCAAATGACAGAATATCAAATTCAAAAGGCATAAACGGTCTATCTGGCTCAACACTAAATCTAAAATAAACCTCTACCTTACCTAAAACCGAGCTCACCATAAAAGATAAGGTATAGCCACTGAATGAAACATGAGGAATATTTTATGATTCGAATGAATCATTTCTTATTAGAACATTTAACAGTGCCTCAAATGCACTTTCGTAAATTACTACCTACATAAAATGACATAGGATGCAAATTGTGAGGTCCTGTAACCATTTAAACAAATATTACATTTTATACAATCAATCTTTTAAACAGCGAACATTACAATTCAAAAAAGGGAATGGGATTGCAATAGTTCTCATAGTTGTTGCCTCGAATCCTTCATGAGCACAACATAATGAATGCTATCATCGTATGATGCATAATGTACATGCTGAAATCCTATCGCTTCCAATCGCATAAGTTCATAATAGAAACGTCGACTATTTACATTTTCCTCACCAACCCACAACCTAAAATTTGGTCATCAGATTGTCATAAATTCGACCGCAACGATACCAACATGAGTTATGAGGTTGTTGCATGTGAACGGATTCCGATGAATACAAAAGATTAGTTCGCTTCGGTGCACATCTTCAATTTGTTCTCTGGATTCAGATTCGCACAAAATCATTGGGGTTCTGATAAAAAACTCGAGGGGCAAATCGATCGAAACTGACGAGACATTCTCCAATAAAATAATTCCACATTTAATTGAAACGATGAGATAAGATTTCACAGAATAAAAGTTGCGTGGAATATGAAAAAAAAAAAGAATAACTTTAGAAAGCCCCACCTTACTCTCATACTAATCTGAGAGATACGTTTAAGCTGTTCCGATGAATTCAGAATCGCTTCAAGAACGCTCCATTCGCCACCATTTAGATCAAGAATTAGTGTACTAATTTCCTTTCGGCCACACTTTTCGATAACATCAGAAAACTTCAGCAATTCCCATTGGTTGCCACCATCTACGCCCGAAACCGAAATCGATTCATTTATGTGAGGCGAAATACCGACATTGAAAACATGCATCCTGCTGTCGTTTCTGAAATCAACACTATCACGCATTTTTTTTTCGCTAAAACAAAAGATGAAATGAAAAGGCAATAATCAACACAGTTATTGCTCAAATTCTTCATGAGCGAAACGTTGTCTCTGAATGACTCAATCAACTAGAGACTACATATCAACAATACATGTAAACTGTTCTAGAAAACAAGCCAGCCAATCGGTAGCAGTTTCGAATTTACGTTACGAATGAATTGGAAACCAAAAATTACATAGAATACGTCGGAGTTTTTGGGTTCGTAAAACGTGAGTAAATGCGCTCAGGTATACCCATACTGATATATTCGATATTGAGTAGACTGTGAACCGTTGAATCACCTCACATCATCCTATTTATTATCAATGACTGCCGAAATGAAATTATTAGACCATGGTCGAAGAATGTCAAAAATAAGAGGAAAGATATTGAAATCCCGGAAAGAATTGACCAAATGGAAGGCGAAAGAGCAACACTCACATCAGGTTGGACTGCAGTGGTGAAAAAAGAACACCTCGCAGCTATCCAGAGAATGAAGAATGCTTGCCGATTGCGGTTTACGATAGCTGAAATTGAACGTATTTCTCATGCAGATGAAATTCAGACGTTCAAAGTACACCTCCAATACGAACTCAAGATCATTTGTGAAATTTTCAACAGTTTGATGCTAAGTGATGTTTGATTGAAATGTTCGAAAATGGGTGTTTTCAGAACTGGCTTGTGCGAAAGACCCGCCACTGGAAAGTAAAAAATTCATCAAGAAATTTTGTGCTACAGACCTTATGTAGACGATAACACACGCTTCACGAGAATTCGACGGCTTGCAAAATGGAGGTATAGCATCTTCTTCATTAGTAACCAGTGTACAATTATGATGTCGATCAACTGTTTTCATGAACTGTATAAGACGTTTTCTCTCTTCAATCGGTGAACCTAAAGATTAACATTCACAAATGTAGTGCTCAAGTAAAATCTTAAAAACACATTCTCACATGTAAATTTATCAGAAATTGATCAGAAAGCAAATATTTTTGCTAACAATATTTTTGCAAAAGCTCAGATTCTTTTACGTTTCGTTATCGTAAGAATTCATGAGAAAATGCTCTCAGTGAGACAGTAAATGTTGAATTTTCAAATGAGGAAAAGGCAGTTCCTGCTTAATCTGGAAATAAAGGGAGTGAAACGAACCAAGTCCAAAGACAGGTGGTGAGACATTGTGCTGGTTGATATGAATAAAACTTAAACGATACACACAACCGTCTATTCGTCGAAGACAAACTCCTCGAAACTGAGCATCGATTAATGCGAAATTGTATTTGAAAAATACACGATACAGCAAACGATACCACTCAAAAATCACATTTTCCGCATTCTTCTTGTCGATTTTCACCACAATTTGCATTTGCTTCGTATGCAAGTACTGGAATAATCAGAAAATTGATCTATCAAAAGTGATGATCAATATTTTAATGCATTCATCGTCAGCAGTATTACGAATAATCAAAATCATCTAGTACTAATCCGATCTATTTACGATGATATTTTCTTATAATAACATCACTAAGGCAACGAAATACCTTTATCATCAGACAGTTTCATTGTGCTCGGCATTCAGAACAGAATACGAGTGACAAGAACGACAAGACGAAAGCAGCGAACACTAACTGGTAGTAACTTTTCAACGAATTTCGGTGCCTCTATTAACTGATCAAAACCACCATTCTCGGGTTTGCTGATGAACGACGAATAAAAGTTGAGAAATGCACTATCGAAATGTTTGTTCTCAATCCCATCGAGGATATTATCGACATCCCAGTCCTCAAAATCACGTAATCGCATCAAATAATTCACCTCAACATCTGTAATCCGATTCTTTAGTTTACTTGTGGAATTCTTATTTCATTCACATTTCAAAATCCTCATCATCTACCCGTCTTGAAAGATCTCTGAAATATTCCTCATCCTCCCCACCACATATCAAACATCTGACTTTCCTATAAAATTAGAAATTGGCAACTTTTTTTGGAAAAATCAGTCACATTTTTGAAAAAAAATCAAAAATAATCGAATACTTAACACAGTTAGGAGATTCTTAATGGAGAAGAAACGGTCTGAGAAAAGGAAATTATGAATGGAGTGCACGAACCGACATTGCCGAGTTGGTCAAGAGGTGAATAGTTTTCTGGAACGAACACAGTCCATCGTTTCGTATTCAACGACTTCATCAATGATCCATCCTCACTAACGTACCCGCTCAACAGAAGCGCATCACTGAATCTTCAAAATCACTTTCTGTCAGTTTATCCGTACAATTCGCTTGTTTACCATGGGCTACTTCATTTGCGTTAAGCAAATCATCAACTCATCGAAACTTTTTCAGCAAAATGCTTGGCCATATTCAATTTTTTCCAAATGCAATATAAATAACCGAATCGACTGGTTTAAATCAACTTGAATTTATAACTTTTCGTTCATAGATTCATTTCTTCGACTCTCTAAGAGTCATATGTACTCCAAATATAGAACGAAGTCATTATAAGATCAAAAAATTACCCAACTGCAGATCTTGCATCAGCCATATCATCGTGACACACGACAAAACTGTTTTGGTCATTGCCAATTCGGATTGGTTTCTGACATTTATACTGAGGATTAGCCAGCAATTCGTTCAAGCGTAGAGATTCGAGCACTGAATCGTTAAGGAACGGTGGCGATAACAAATTTACTTCATCCCAGTTCAGTGATAGTTTCGACGGCTTGACACTACAAGTATACGGTTTAAAGCTTTTACGCAACCGCGATACTTCAAAACAGATTCAACTCATTTGTTGACTTAATGCATTCAGTAATCTTTTTTTTCATTTTGGCCGAATGACCCAAGAAGGCAATATGATAGATAAGCACACTATGCACATTCTATTCAAATATAGACGAACCTCGTTTGTGAAGTAGTGAATTCATGTTGTGTAGGAATCCATAGATATGAGAGCGTTTTAATAAGCAGATGATAGTCTTTAAGAAGAAGAACACTCAAAATTAGGGTCAGAGTGCGCAGCAGCAGAAGAGAATTACAGTACTTCATTCGATTAGTTTCTGAATAAAAAACTGCATCCGCTGTTGGTGAAGTAATTTTAAGACGAGCACAATATCCCGAGTGATTTCAAAACTTTCGGTTTTCTTCACCTTTTATTGTTCAAAATAACCGTTTTAAGGTGGTGTTGACAGTAGTGGAACAATCGATCGATGAACATTTTCATACACTCATGTTTGCTCCAATTATAATTAATGTCAGACAAATCAATAATTGATATTCACAATAACACAAACGATTTGCGATCATATTGATGTGAACGTGAGAGAGATAAAACGAGGAGTAAGATGGGTGTGGTTATGGAGGTAGCGACTAGGGTTTGCACGGGATCCCGGGATTACAGTTCTGCTCCCGATTCCAGGATTTAAGTTTTGAAAAATCCCGGGATTTCGGGATTTGATAAAACAGGTCAATTTGTGAGAATTTTGATAGTATGCCAATTTGTTCGGCTTCAATATTCCATCTGTTAATTCAACTGCATGTTCCAAAGACTGCAAGTCTTTTTACTTCGCTATTTGGAAACGTTTTCATCCGATCGAAATGTACATAAATTCTCACTGACTTCACTCATAGTGAGAATTCATTGCCGAAGTGAGCAAAGTGAATATCAAGTACATTTGCATGATTTTTGATCGAAATTATCAAATATGTAAGTGCTCGATGGTTCGATGAAAATCCATTGCGGATATTTTTTTACCTTTTTAGATAAACTTCGAACTTTTAATTATTTCGAAATTCAAATTAAATAATTCATGCGGTGCATTTCTTCCGTAAAAAATCGAAATTTCCGAAACGGTGTTCATGTAAGATTGATGCTCATGTAAGATTGTAAATTATAAATACTCGACAACAATGTAGCATTGTCACGCATATCACAAACTACACGTATTCTACCCGTTATCCTTCACCACTTCCCAAAACCAATCGATGCTAACAGACAGTTCAGAGACCACCTTGATCATCGTCATTACTTCAGCAGATTAACTCGAGATATTTCGAGAAAAAGTTATAACCATACTATCACATAACCATACTATCACATAACTGACGAGCCTAAACACTACTGATTTATTGTTCGAGTGTGGGAGCTCTACATATTCCGAGATTCGATGAAATATTACAAATTCAAAACCTTTCCGGATATTCGCTCATAAACCTGTGTGATTATCTATCATCCATCAAAGAAATTACCTGAGATTCGGTGGAACGCCATGTACGATTGGATGATAGAAGATGAAACCAGCGTACGGCATCACTGACTTTGAACTGAAACCCGTCAACGTTTTCTTCTGCGCGCCTAACACTGGAACATTACATGCCGGTAGACGAGCCAATGGTGCCAAGCCTACAATTTCCCAACATAATGAGAGTTTGAGGTGTATCTTCGTGCATGAAATCAATGTTAAACGTCAAACAAATCGAATTATTTCAAAATTGGGAAATAATAGCCAATGCGCGCACAAAAAGAGACTACGGGATGACTTCGAAGAGTCTTACACCACAGTGTCGATCCTTCATTAAAGAATGTTCTTCTCAATTCAGTTCACTATCACTCCAACTCGCTGAGACTTCCGCTAAATTTAAAAAACAGATGACGGATATGGTCAAGATTATGTGAAGATTTCATAATCCGATGATAATAAAGCAAATGCAGAAGTAAAATCTTTTCCCTGAATGCTCCACATCGATAATAGCTGATTTAGAACAGTGGAAAACTGCACACCTATATGCTTGTGATCAATAAATGCTGCCACTCACTAAATATCATAGACAACACAACATCAATTATCACAAACCTCCAGCTTTCCAAACCACCACAACTGCTGTCCCTGCACACAGTATCTCAGATAAATTCGGCGCTATCAACACCATACTCGATTCCACCAAACGATACATATTCAATCGGTCGTTGTGCATCTTCTCAGCCAGATTGCATGCTTCCTCAACTGCGCTTAGTTTTTCGGTGTCCAATGGTTTCCCTTGAGTGGTCGATGTATATATCAAGAGTATGAAGGTATGAGGGCTGTATATATCAAGAGCAGTACAATTGTAAATGGAAAATAAAAGAGACTCATGGATTGAGCTTCCAAATGAGATATCAGATATCAGGTAAAAAATCAAACAGAGCAACATACCGGAAGGTCGGAATCATTTTAGGTTAATTTTATGGTCAAAACACTGAAAAGTGTACATTTTCCATGTTCACAAATGAGTAAATGCCAATAGCGATTTAGTATTCGTGTTGCGAGAAAAATGATCGCTAATAAAAACAAACGCAAAAGCAAACAACCAGCCAGTAACGCTATTATTTCTGCTTATCAGTCGTCATCGAATCGTTTCCACGAAAATCCATCCGATCATCGAGTGGATGTTGCACATCGAAGTCGAGCACTGAAATAGAATCACCAATTAAAGGAAACAAGTGACATTTCCATGAATGAAGAAGTAACAAAGGTGGAACTCTTTCTGTTTGTTAGTACCTTTGATCGCTGAATTATGGATTCGAAAAGGTAGCTGATTGCCTTTTCATGATTTCGAAGAATAACGGAAATTATTCAGACACAACGAAGATGTACTTACTCACGATGATGTATGATTAAATGATTGAATAAATAAACAAATGAATAAATCAGGTTGATTAGAACTAACATTAATTGAAAGATTACAATAATAATCAGACATTTCAGGAGAAATTCCGATGCGACGACTGAACGTACTGAGATTATTGAACTCAAATTAGGGCTGAGAAGTGAGCTGAGTAATTGCATGATTAATGTTATATCCTTGGCACACATGCTATAATTATGCATCAATTTCTGTTTCAAATTTCTGTTTCTCTCGAATTGATGATGGTTTTTTGTTCGATTTGAGTGAATTTATTATTGTCTAATAGTGATTTATATCGGTCTTGAACGCACTAATGTAATATTTCGTTTAATGTAATATTACTAAATGTTGTTTCTAAATGTTGTTCGTCTTTATTTAAATCTTATGAAATTAATGAATAAATAGATAAACCGTTGATCGCAGAACGAGCACATTCATCGATCACTGCACACGCTCTCTCGACTGGTTCTATACGGTCGGCCATCGTCTCCTGAAATCAAACACATTAAAAACTGAAAGGATATTTTTTCATGAACGTAACAATTCATATTTTGCAGGAGTGTTATGAATCGTACACGAAAAGGGTGTCGGATGGCCTGTCGCCATTGAACAGAAGGAACAGTGAAGGAAACAACAAGAAACAATCGTAAAGACATTCAGTCACCAGTACCTATTGTACGAGCGGTCTGGTAGGTGAGCTGGATGTCGATTCCAGGAAGCGATCGTCCTCTTTCGCATTGATTCACCATCCCCGATCCACGCGATCTGAAATCAAATATATTAGATCTTGAAAAGAGAAATCTGATTAATGGGACAGTATCGTGCAGGTCCACGACGATTAGTCGTGGACGCATCAGTGATCCTCCGGCTCACCACGCCGTCGGATCTCATCCAACGGTACCTCGCCGTTGGATGAAATGGATTAATGGGACACTAAAAAACAAAACCCCCGACCCCAGCCCACCCCCACCCCCCCCACCCCACCCCCCACCCTCCCCACCCCCCACCCCCTCCCCACCCCCCCCACCCCCACCCCCACCCCCCACCACCCCCACCCCACCCCCCTCCCCACCCCGCCGAGCACGGCGGCAACAGCCATATCTGTCCTATGGCCACAAACCTATCCTTGATCCATGAACTATACGCCCTGTGATAGTCACTTAAGAAGTTTTAATAACCGAAATATTTCGATTATTTAGTAAATAATATTTATTGTGTTTTCTCTTTCTTATTCTATTGTGACCAAGGACAGATATGGCTGTTGGGTGGCTCACCTAGCCAAACTTATCGCAGGTTCTCGAAATAAAGGTAAACTCAGAATTCAGCTTACCTTTCTTTCGAATCCGCCCTCTATGAAAATAACTATGAACTACTTAACCCGGAATACTTATCACTTCCGAAAAAATTAAATATTCAATTTCAGGTTAAAGACATTTCATTGATTTGTCTGATAAAATTTCCAAACAATCCCTCCACCAATCTCATTTCAGGATAGCGGTGGCAATCCCTCCCGATTCGGCCACCGTCTCTCGAGTAGTGGAGGTGTAAACCGAATTCTATCAGTCATTTCTTTAATACTTTCGAATTTTTGATAATTTATTTGAAAGATGTTCGATTTGACTGATAGAATTCTCGGTCACTAATCCCTCCACTACCCTCATTTCAGTACGACGGTGGCCTTCTCACCCGACCCCGCCACCGCCTCTCAAGTTGTGAACTTAATTTCAATTCTTTTCAGCTGTTTTGAGCTGAAAACTGTTTTTCATACAGTGTCAGTTGTTTTAAAATTATCTTAGCCATACAATGACAGCTGATAGCTTTTAAGAATTTCAAATTGAATTCGCAACCGCTCTGTTGATGAATTACCGAAATATTACAATGCCCTCATGACTAGCTAACTTTTCCAGATCGTTTTCTTCGCCACGAAACGATCTGGTCCAGTCTTATGGCCAAGCGAATTGTTCGCGAAAATTTGAGGCCATAATTTGCGATTTTCATTTCAAACGAAGGGTGGAATCACATTAAAAATCGCTAAAGCTTCATTGACGATTTTTTGTCTTTTTAACTCCAGGCCATTCATTCTTCAACCACTTCAAAATCTAGTGGTGTTTCAAATTTTTTTTTGGATTTTCAAAACCAACGAGGAAATTTCAAAAAACTTTCTCTCGTAGCATGGATGAAATCCCGATTTTTTCCAGGAATTTTCACCTTTAAATAAGGCAAGTTCCACTTTAATTTTCACCTTTTCACCTTAATATACGGCATGATACTACCATTTTTGGAATATGCCAATTCCATTAGTGATTTATCACAAAAATAGAATCTTCAAATTGCATCCAAAGTGGAAATAAATGATGCGATGATTTTTTTGAAACGAGTAACTAAACACCGAAATTCATTGATGTTAAACCATCGAATTATTAACAATTTCTGATGAAAATG
>JAPYMA010000268.1:0-57893 GCA_035041965.1 Anisakis pegreffii | reverse complement strand
GTTAGTTGTGAAAAGACTAATTGCGAGGTCAAGGTATTGCAAGTAGAAACTTCCGTTTGTTTCAAGGTTTTCTTATCTTCTGGAACGTTATTGACTGGAGATACCGGATTATGAAGGTGCTTCAAGATTCTAATACACAACGCCGATGTTCGTAACGTTTACAAGAAATTTGTATTTTTTTTGCTACGTTTGTAATCGAGTATTTCTATGATCGCGCATTGTCAGTTCTCCAATTAGGAGGTGTTAGTTTCAACGTGAAAACTTTCGAATATTATGCAATCGTTTTACGGTGTTTTAAGCATTCTTTTTACTATTCATTATCTAAAAAATCGCGTGTGGGTTTATTTTGAGACGAATTGATAGAAAACGCTCACATTTAGATCAACAAAAATCTCTTTAAGGTAGATGAAGAATAGAACGTATTTAGATAAGAAGTTGGGATTATAATCAAACACTCTCCTGCTTATCATTTAGAGTTTTGATGGGTGGAATGATGATGAAAACAAGACTGGAAAATGATGCGAATTATCAACGGATCAAGAGATGTGGCTAAGGAATATGACAGAAAATCACACAGCAAATACCACAATAATTAAACAATGAGATATTCAAAGAACATCATGAAAATGCAGATGATATAAAGAAATAATAATCGAATTGAAAAAGGTAAATCAAAAAATAAGGGCTTGACTTCAGAAACTCACATTTTACTTTTTAAAAAATCGCCTCGATTGCGATGTTGCTGCTGCGGTTCCTCTTCTCTTCTTCTTGATATCCAAAAAAAATTTTTTTGTTGTCGAATCTGAAGTTCAAGAAATTATGCTAGGTGAAAATAGGATAACAATCGAAACAACATTAACGAAAATAGCACGACGATAGCACTGATACAGCGCTGAGGTGTGGTTAGTACGTGAACGCTTAATTACTGAAATTGAACATATTAATATGGGTAATGAACGATACAACGCATGAATTATTTAACAAATGAAGAAGTTCAATCAATGTGTCTTCCTACAGTGCTGAACTCAAAATTTCTTTACTTCAGGGTGAAGTGAGCATGCAAACATACCAGGGAATGTGTTCAAAGCGTGGATAAAACATTCTATAATACACGCACAGATTGAAATTATCAAAGAATCAGTGTGAAATTATCTTCATGACGGATAGTCCTATCAAAATTTCAGAATTAATTGTCATGATGTTTCGAGAATGTTTGCAATGGTATTTTTGTATTAGTAACGAAAGCATCAACAGCTTAGCAAGCATGATGCCACCTCTGAGGAATCACAACAACACAAAAAAACAATGTCTCGGTCCTTTGGACTCATGCATCACCATGCTTTGAAATGATAAGGTTAGGGTGCGAGAGTCCATTTCAATCAATCGATTGATGCTTGAGAAGCGCTATACAGACTGATTACTTGGAATGGACATCGAACGTGACTTCTAAAGCATGCCTCTGCTTACTGCATCTATTGTTATGACGTAATGCATGTGTTTATTGTGCACCTATTGTGTTGCATTGGTCAAGCAACATTGCATTTCGAAACATGCATGATGGAGTTCAGTCAATGATACTCCTCACATCATGAAAGTGAATTGTTTCTGTGCTCGTTAATTGGTGGTAATTGTACAACTCTGATGGCACTTTTCCTGATCAAATGCATGTTTCGATGAGAAAGTAATGAAGACGCACTGAGGTGTGGTTAGCACCTGAACGCTTAATTACTTCAATGAAACTGAAATTGAACAAATTAAGGTGGATAATAGAAGTATTCCTGAAATGAATAAGGTTAATTGTTGGCCTGAACAGTTTTCCCGTTTTCTTACAGTGTGAAACTCAATATTTCCTTACTATGGTCGGAGAATTTTACGCTGAAGTGAGCATTAATACATTCAGTACAATATGTTCAAAGCATACATAAAATATTCCTGTAATAAATGCACGGATTGAAATTACTAGAGGATCAATGTAAAAATAATTTCATGACGAATAGTCCTATCAAAACTTCAGTATTAAGTGCCATTATGCTTCGAAAATGTTCCGGATGCTTCTTTGTATTAACAACGAAATCAGCAAGATTGATGACACTTTGGGGAATCGCAATAACAAAAAAACCGATGTTTTGGTCAGTTGTACTCTCGCATCAACACGCATTGAAATGATATAATAATGATGCGAGTGTTGATTTCAATTGATTGATTGATGACAGAGAAACAAATTACACACTGATTATTTGACTTGTCGTTATTATTACTTACTGCATTTATTGTTATTACGTAATGCACGTATGTATTGAACAATGTATTGTACATTAATCGCATCGCATTGGTCAAGCAAAATTGAATTTCAATACATGTGTGGAGTTCATCCAATAATACTCCTCACATTTTTAAGCGAATCGTTTCTGTGCTATTGAATTGCTACTAAATTTGTAGTTCTGATGGCACTTTTCTTGCTCAAATGCATGTTTCATCCAAAAAGTCAACGCCATGAACATGCTGGTCACCGCCATGAATGTCTTTGACTGTCACCAACAAATTCCCATCCAGAAAACAACTCAAGCGATTGAATCACCAGCAGTCATTGAACATTGAGCATAGCACATCGTTCATCACCTGCATCACAAATTCATTGAGGTCTCGATATTTTACTTGCGACATCTTCAGAAGTGCACTTTGGTGGATTAAGCCGAATCGATGAAGTTGTGAGAATAATTTTTGGAAAATTACACTGAAAAGTAGAATTCACTTCTCCGACTATATTATACATGTGCATTCGCCTTCATTTGATTGCTCAAACTCATTCCACTGAGGCGGAATTATTCGATTTATCACTTGTCTCTTGAAAAACGAAGTCGTCCAAGATCGTTAACCAATATCCAGCGATACGAATCGTTTACTGACTCTGCATGTGATCTAATTCAGATTATGCTTCATCATTAATAAAGTTTGAGTGTTAACAGGAAACAGGCTTCCAAGCACCAATCCAAATGAGAGGCCAAATAAAGTTGAACTGGAAGGAATCAAACACTGATACTTTTCGGGAGAAAACACATCAGTGTCAGCGCTATCAATAATATTGACGTTTGATCATTCGTTCAGTCTCAACCTGATATTACGATAAAGCCATCAGAGAAAGGTAGTTTTAATGGCAACTCTTCTGCTGACTAGGCCGACCCTTATCAGTAATCAATTGCAACTTCCGCATGATCCCCATTTGATGCAAAAAGTGAATCCTTGCCCAATATGAGCGTAGAGTAAGGAATCCAGAGAAGATTGTTGTTCAAAAATTTAGAGCACAATCGTGCTAAATACGTAGAGGAAAAGTTTCCATCGGCGATACATACATTTTTCTGAAAGCGTCATGTCAGTGAGCGTAGATGATGATCAAGGTACCTCAGAATCTCAAGATTCAGAATATCATATATGTTGTCAAGCATTTCAGCTTACTTGAGGAGGTAGCTATTTTCTTAAACCTATCTTAAGGTTTTAAATTATTTAGCTGCTACACTGAGGACTTTCCACACAGAATTTCCTAATGGACGACTAATTGTGTCAACGACACATACATTCTCTCTTCATTAAATCGGAGTTGTCATCTTCAGAACCACCGTCTTCTCATGTTTTCCCAGAAACACATGAATTTCATTATACCATCCGATCCAGTGGAACGTCTACATTCAAAAAATGTAATTTTGTTGAGCACTTCCTCTTAATTGAGGAGATATAGTTATATTCTTAATGGTATACACTTTTACACCTTCAAACCTACCGTACTCTCAAGTTTGCTCAGTAACATATCACTTATTGCACACCATTCGATCCAAGGGAATCTTCACATTCAGAAAAACATATATTTTCCTGGGTGATTTTGCTTTTTTGAGGAGATATAGCTATTTTATTAAAGCAATCTCAACTAGCGCAGTGACACTCATCGATATATTATACATTGATCGCTTGCTGTAGATCAATCTACACGTTATTACAGGAATATCGAAGTTGTCATCTTCAGGACCACCGTCTTCTCAGGTTTACCCAGGAACACATGAATTTCTTTACACCATCCGATCCAGCGTAACGTCTACATTTAGAAAAACATAATAATGTAGAGCACTTTCTCTTAACTGAGGAGATATAGCTATTTTCTTAATGTAATAGAGGTTTCCAACTTCAAGCCTACCGTACTTACAGTTTTAACCAGTAAGATATCGAGCCTAGCGTAATCCCATCACTGCGATTACTGTAATAAATGTATACATTGGTCTCTCGCTATGGGGTTACCATCTTCAAGGTAACCGTATTCTCAGGTTTGTCCGGCATTTTCTTTGCACCATTCGACTGCTCAGAATCTCTACTTTCAGAATATCATATATTTTGCCTAACAATTTCTTAAAACTTCTCCATGAAATGCAGCTCCAACTGCCATGAAAACATTCATTCACTATGGAAGTATCCGCGTTAACTTTTTTAAACGTGTTTTTTCTTAAAATTAGGAAACGCTCTTATTTCCCTCTTGAGCATCGATGCATGCTTGAAGCGCTCTCAAAAAATGCGCTCTGTTCATTAGTAAGGTGGATATAACTAAAGATCACACAAGCAGCTAACTGCTGATCAAACGTCACACATCTAATTACGGTTGATTGACAACATCCTGATTGACGACACTGACGATAATTAGCATCCATGAGTTGTTATTGAAAATGGCTATATCTCCTCAAGTGAGAAGAATCGCTCGGCAACATATATAATATTCTGAATCTAGAGTATCTGAAGAATTGAATGGTGCAAAGATATTCTTCTGTTACTGGGCAAACTTGAGGGTACCGGTAGCTTGAAGATGGCAAACTCTATAATGCTGTATTAATGTATGGAGTGATCTATAGTGATAACCCCATATAGTGACCCCAGATGATATCAAGAATTATATCATAAGTGACATCCGCTCCTTCAAATACCAACTGATTTAGAATTGCTTTTTGGAAAACTATAATTCGACATGTATTCGTATATTCAAAGTTCAAATATTCTTGCACTGGCTGAACATCTTTAAGATCGTATGCATCCTTCGTTAACAGTACGGTATCAGAAAATATCTGTTCAGTTCAGATGCGCCAATCTGCACACCGAATATTTCCAACGATCTCCTGGTGACGTCGTTGAGCACGTTCACAATTGTTTCATCTCGTCTTCTTGCTTCAATTATGTTCCTTACAGCTATACGAACCACGTCTCCGTCCATTTTGAAATTTTTCAATGGAGTATGGCGCTCACTCACGACACAGTAAAAATGACTTCCGGGAAACCTTTCGTGGTTATCCGTGATTGTACTTTGCTGCAGCCGACTGATGAAGATTAACAATCAATATCCGTGATGAATCTTTGATCGTGGTCGTTTACGCCGTATGAATCGTTTTAGTGGCTACATGTTGAAGTAGTTGGTGACAATGGTTGTATTCATGGTATGATCGGCATATCATCGTGCCGTAGTTAAGCGGGCCCAGAGGTACTACTGCAACGATGCGTATGGGTTCTTGTCATAATGAGATTGTGAATTTCAAAAGAGCGAAATGTTATTATGTTTACTGTGATGTAATCGTTGCAGAAGGAAAAGTGTACGTGTGTCGAGCTGAATTTGTTTGAGTATTGTGACTGAAGATCTCATACAGGTGACGCAAAACAGCACAACTGATGCATGCAGGTTCTTATCATAGTGTGCCTTTATCAGTTTCATGTGTTTACTTGTCCTTTTCGTTGCTTGACGGTCATGCGTACTTTGTAACTGAAATAGAATTGCAGAAATGGAAAGCGTGAGAAAACTTTGTCGAAATTTATGAGCGATTAATATTATGCTATGACTATTCTCAATCAATTCTCTCTGCCGTTTCCAACTCTTACGGATTCAGCTAAAAGCAGATGTTCAGTCAGAATGAAAGGGTTGACATTCAACTCGAACTTTGCCCGAGTCTTAAGGCTGCTCGGTAACGTCACATTAAGTATCAAGCAATGAACGGTATCAAGCGGCTCAGTCGTACAATACCTGGTTCAGTAGATGGAAATCATTGAAATTGTTTGGATGAGTCAAATTTCTTCATTTGATTTTTCCAAATGCTCTTACTGAACGGTTAACATGATTTTATCTGGGATATAAATTCGATTTCATCAGGTAATGTACTCTTCATTTTAGAACGATTACATCAAAATGAAAACGATAGCATTTCGCTGCTTGGAATTTCACAATCTCATTCTGATAAGAACCTGCGTGCATTTTTTCACTTCACTTACTCTCAGCTGAATGAATAGATGTCGGAAAAGACATAAAGAATAATCATAGTATAACAAAAATCACTCGTATGTTTTAAAAAGGTTTTCTCGTGGTTTCAATCCCCGCAGTTCCATTTCATTTAGAAAATAAAACTTCGTCTCAGTTTGGTTGCAATTACTCCTTCCAAAACATTAGCAGTTGAGCAAGTTAATGAAATGGGATGGTAGTTTTAGGGATTCATTTTAGAATCTTTTTAATGTTTGGACGCGATGATCACTGAATTTCGCCATGAAGAAACTGAATCAACCAATACAATAAGATCTAAACGATCCAAAATTTCAGATGAAATGTTCAGCGTGTTGATTATATTAAAATGGAATGAGAAAGTGCAATGTGAGATGTTGCCAATTGACTGCTTTTCGTCTTTGAATTTTATTACTGTCGTTTGGTTAGTTTCTCACTGAAGTTTATTTTTATTATTGGCTAGTGCTCATTTGTTGGAATGGTTATCTGTTGATGGACGATTTAATAAAAATTTGCAACTGATTAATGACGCAATGGAGCTTTTTCCCATAAAAATAAGTGGTGCGATTGCAAATTTCGAGAGAAGTTTCGACAGTAACGACTAGCGATCGCGATAGCGATTAGCGGATTTATTTCCCCAATTAGGGTTGTAACGGAAAAATTTCGTCGCTTTTCCCGGTTAGAGGCGCTTTTAGCGAAAGTTTTCGCTACATTTTCGGCGATAATAGCGATAGCGAATTATTTTTAGCGGAACAAAAATTTTTTTTTGGCAGGTCAGTGATGAGTGGAGTTACTTTTTCTTCATAGGCGTGACCATTACTGCCTATAGGCGTGACCAACAATGACTTCGAAAACCTTGCGAACTTGCTTGAGAAAGAAACATGTTGCGAACAGCATTTTGAATTGAATTGAACGGAGTTCGATTGATTCTACGAGAAGTGACGTACAGAAAAAATGACGAAAACAAGAGGTAATGAACCTGTTGCATGAACACATGGTGAAACGCCGAAAGCATAAGAAAGAATTGTGAGACTATTCCGATGATGATCGATAGTGAGCAGCTGTTCGTGTGCAAAATAATGCTAACGATTTTATTTGAATCGACTCGAGACTTCGATTTGATTTCGATTCAGTTCAGTTCTGTTAAGAACGCTTCTGTTGTTATTTTCACTATCACGGCGTTCCTCTAACATATATATCACTTCTTCAATTGTTCACTACGGCAACAATCCATCTCCTATCCTTCATCGCTCTCCCAAACAACCTCATTATTCAATAATCCTCATCAATTTTTTTCGCATTCCGAAAGTATTCAGTTTCAGTCAAATTCATTAGTTCAATTACTTCACAACAATACAAATCAACAAATACAATCTAAGTTTAAACGAACCCACACATCGATCATTAATATCGAAATTTGAGCGAAACGTTATTTGCGTGTTTGTGTGAACAAAATTTCACATCTACTATTTTATCGTTCATTTCGTCCATTCAACACAGTGAGAAAGATACAATTTTTACGTTTCTCTGTTAGGACAATTCGTTTCAGTTAATTGATTCCGTGTAGAAGTACAATGTATTGCTAGCAAAATGTGGTTTTATGTTCCTGATTCATAGTTTTCAAGCAATGGAAACGTCTTCTTTACTCATGATAAAAAGATTTTGAAAACAAAACAATTCGAAGTTAACTTTTCGAATGAAAGTTGAATGTCGAATGCTACTCCCAAGGACTGACTCTTATAACCATTAGTATTTTCTAATTGTTAGTCTGGAAGTTTTGTTAACGTTCATTAATGTTTGCTTTTAAGAACTAACCTAGTGTCCAATGAAAATCTTGAATTTAAATTCTCGTTACAAGATAGCAGTGAGAGCACTTCAGTTCCAGCAATGCTTTATTTGAGTTGGATGGGAACCTCCTTATGAAACTTTCTGTGAGGGATCTAAGTTTCTTGTTTTTTTTTTGAGGCTCCAACTTCCCGTACTTGTCATATTTTGATTACGGTGACCAAGTGAAATCTTTCAGACCGATAACGCAATGAGAGTTTGGATCGCGTCGTTATTCTTTTATATATTTGTGTTTTTGATTTGTGAACTCTTACGATATATTATTGTTGTGTTGTTAGCGAAACGACTCTCTGCGACAATTAGAAGTCTGCTTCTCGAGGTTATCAATCACTTTATGCTTCGATTCGATTCAGATGCAGTGCGCTTTCCCGAACTTATGATACAAACCAATTCCCATAGCCATTACAGTTGTCGATACTTTCAACAGAACATCCCATTAGAATGGAATTCCAAATTTTTCGAAGTGGCCAATTGAAGAGATGACCTAATGGATAATAGTCGATATTGATAGATCTGCACGAGTTCCAGTCGTCCGAGTCGGCTGAAAAGTGTCGACCCGTCGACGGAACAGTTTGGAATAATTTTGATTGGATATTTCTTTGAAGCTTTAGCTAAGTGAGGCTAAGGACAAGCGTAAGGCTCATTGTTGAACTGGTGGTAAAGTCAAATCGAAAACTTTTTCGCTGCTGTCCGCATCTCTCCACTCCTCCAGCCACACAATGAATTGCGTTAAAAAATGTTTGCGTACTTATTTGAATTATTGCTGCAGTTCGTCGGAACGTTACAAGTATGCACACCGATGTTTGATGTGAACTTGATATTGAGTACATATGGTCTCTTCGGTGTTTTCATTGAAATTACCGTCATCGAATTAGCGAATTGTTACTTTCTTCGTGATGCCATAGCGCATCCGTGTCCTCTGGTAAGTCATGTTACAATGTCGTTAATTTTTGAGGTAATGATCATTCTTCAGGTCCATATATTTAGGTGAATGCATATATCAGTGTTTAATTAACGGGAAAGATAATAAGACCCGGTTGTAAACTTATTTAAATTCCTTTTGGAGAATCGAGCGATGCTACCGAAAATTATTCATTTCTGTTGACCATCTCTTCAAAAAAATGATCAGTTACGAGAAACTCGTGTAGGAACCACAGCAGCTTCAAGCTGATTCACTGCGATAATGTCGTTCTAAATGTATATTATACTCCTCTATCATTACAATCCTACTGAAAGTCTGATAATGACTATTCAGATAACGACTGCAACCCGAAAACGTTCAATCGTACGACGTGCACTGGTTGTGTTCCTGGTGCAGTTATTAGCTGCGTATTTATCGTACTTCTTGGCTAGACTCTTTTGGAGGTTAAAACTCAATCGTCATCATGAGGAACTTCTCTTCAGTGATCATTGCGAAGCTGATCTCACGGTGAGTTCACTCGAAATAAATTGTTACATCTCGTTGTTTTATCTCTAATGAAACTGATGATATTATGAGACTGATTCGTTGAACTCAAAGATGCACTTCGTGGAAATTTTCCGGTCCCTAAATCACATTAGTGGAAACCTTATCTGGGATCACCACGTCTGATAATTCATCTTTTTTGGTATAAAACGCTCACTTAATACATCTTCTGCAACGCAAAACTTCATTCGCTTCAAAAATCTCTGCTTTTTTTCCATTGCATTTCAACCGGTATTCAAATTGTTTCCTCCATCAATTTTCCCACATGCAGCAATATTTGGTAGCCACTTTCATACTAGAGAAGAAAACCTCTTTAAAATCTTAAGAAAATTATTCTGTTTTATTAAGATCGCTCGTCCACCTGTGGGTAGTATCACCAACATTGCTCCAATTCTTCGTTTTCCTAATCAGATATATTCAATAACTTTCAATGACCAGTATTAAGTTTTGACTGAGGCAGTACCTCATTCAAAAAGATACGTATCAAATTTTTATACCAGGCGTGCATGTTTAAATAAGGAAATCAAACTTTTTCTCTGAACTTTTGGATGCGACCAGGAGTTGCTCGTTTTCAATAGTACCATTGTTGTTAGGCGTGGAATATTCATTAGGTGGTCGAAACGGAAAGAACTTGTTCCAACATTTCTGCAATCATCTTAAGGCGCTCATTGACAGATCCAAAGTTATTCATTTGCATTGCTTTATGATTGTTAATCAACAGAAAAATGACTGAATGCTCTACACAGGTAGCAATCACGAGTGGTTGTTTAGTGGAAGGATTCGCAACATTTTTTAGCAAGGCGATGGAGTATTATGTGAGCGAACAATATGAGGATTCACGTTTGCAGTCATTAGCAAATTGTATCTTCGCTGGATTCATTACAGCTATTGGTCAGTTTTATTCGATTCGTCTCATTTCATTTGACCTGTTTGTTTAGTTAGAAACTATTAGCGATAACTAAATCAATTGATGGTAGTTAGTATAGATTCATGAGGAGGCAATGGGCTCTTGGTAAGATTTCTGTCTGATAAGAATATAGTAAACTGTTGATATTATTTATTCACCGACCATGAGATTGGAGACAGTTTCGGAGAGAAATTGAATGAGTGAATGTATTTGAATGAAATATACATAACTGAATAGAATTTGAATCGGTGGCCACCAAAGAAAACCAAGAAACACTTAAAGATGATTGGTTACCAAAAGGATGCTCGCTGGATGAGTGGAGAGGAAAATACTCTAGAGCTGATAATGATTGCAGGCATAAATCTGACAGGAATGTACGCAAATCCGATAGTGGCATGGGCATGTACGTTCAACTGTGAGGGTACAACACATGTAGCGCATTTGATTGTCTATTGGTTATCACCATTGGTCGGATGGTATTTTGCAGAGGCTGTGTACGGTGAATGTGATGATCAGTGTTTAGTGGAGGTTGATGATAGTCAGGACTCGAAAGATATTTCTACAAAATTAGATTAATCTATTCAATTCCATATGTTTATGCATTTAAAATTATTCAATGAAAACATCAAAAAAAAAAGAAAAAACGAACAAATAACGAAAACAAAAACGTGTTATATTGAAATGCGTTGAATTTCACAATAATCATAACACGGCTAAAAAGAGAACGAACTGAATCAATGGAATACAAACGGATATCACGAGGTGAACTTGCAACTCTGAGTCCCTACAGACTCTGTCATTGGTGCTGTCGTCAAAGTTTTTGGGTTTCTCTCAGCAGCTGCATATACTCAACTATGAATGTATATTCTCCTCCTCAAAATTTGTTTACCCGTTCCCGGGAAGACCTTCGGTATAAGTTACTTAACCAGTAAGTCATGAGAATACGATAAAGCTTGAAATAACAACAGCGGCATCAACATTCAATTTCACTTCACTCATCGCTTCACTTCATTCATTCTCTCATTTGCGTTTTTCCATAATCATCCCGACGACGCAATAAGTTTTTCCACATTCATATCAGATCAGGAAATATGCTTGTTGATCAAAAAACAAAGCTCATGCTTATCGCCTTTGTGTTCATCCGCTTTGCTCGATCAACAGATATCAGTGCTCTTTCATCGTCAGTCTCAAAATCGAAACGATTCACGTTGATGTCATTGTGAACCGACCTCGCTCTGTCACGATTAAGCCAGTATTTGACATTGTAACCATCGAATGAAACAATGTATCATTATCATATCATTCTATCTCTATCATCATATTTACCATCAGCCTTCTTTTTACTCACCCTCTAAACCGAGTAATTCTTAATTCTACAATACCATATCAACCCGGGATCACTTCTATTTGCTTACCGAACATAAATACGAAAGGATCTTTTGTTTGAGGACGAATTGCACGTCTCACTCTTCGCTTCGATTTATACATCTTATCAGTTTCTTTGAAGAGAGAATGTTTAAAAGTTTCCTGCTCGTTTACATGTGAACTTGGATTGAGCAAATCTTCCTTCATGAATTGGTTGGCATTACCATTTAACTTCATTTTGTTCAGTATGAAAGTTTCTTCACGTTGTGTGAAGAAACTTTGGATTCTGCCAATCGCTCCTTGTTGTAGATCTCACCAGCACACCATCTGCCACTATAAACTCTTGAAAATATTTTTCTTTCATATTGCTTATTATCATCAACAATTAATACCAAACTTGAACGCATTTAACGATTGGCGTTCTGTTTCCTTTACCGCCATTAGAAACTAATTCATTCACTTCAGCATTTACAGAAATTCGAAGTTCTGTGGGGTATTGTTGTTTTTTTGCAGAAGAACGGTCAGCTGTTGTGTGAGTTGATAAATAGGACAAAGCAAACGACTAAACAAGTGAGCAGCAACAAAAACATTGAAGCAATCCTTCCAACTAATTTGTTCAGCAATAATTCTATTTCAAACACTTTGCAATGCATATTGTTTTCATTACATGCAGCACCATTTATTATCACACTTATTTCATTTTACTCATTATTTATGGCACTAAAAACGCCATCAATAACTTTCATCGTTTGGAAGTGAAAATTTTTGTGTTCAAAATAAACACATACAAGTCAAGCTTATTCTTCTATCTGAATTCAATAAAAGACTCACTGCAAAACTGGTTAAAGCCTCTTCATTCGATCAGTCAATGTCGGCTTATGAAAGCCAACCCCACCTAGAATCCTTTTTCTCGCTGCAGTATGCAATCTTTTTCTTCGAAATAGTCTTATTTTATGTTAATTCCAAAGAATTGATCCTTTTCGGCTCAGAACCTTTCCGCTCATTCAATCTTGTCATGTTGAGTATAAAACTTATGAGGCTTCATTACAACACTACCCCGAAATTATCGACAGCTTAATGCTGATGTTCATATTCAACAACTTTGTGAGTGACTCCAATGCTGATAAATCGGAATCTAAGGGATTCGGTAATAATATTCAATTAAACGGTCAAAGAAAATGTTTATTCAACAAAGCAGGATCAATAAACAATTCGTTGAAGTGTCAAGCACGCACGAATATGTACATATTAAGAATAGACGAACAACTCCACAAAAACGTTGAATTAATTGAGTGAAGGTAACAAAATATCAGTTTACCACATGAATGCGCTTGGTGAAACGCAAATCTTTTGATAAGCATAATCACATACAGTATGATAAGCATAATACAGTATGATCCTTGATACTGGTGAACGAATGCTTTTTATTCTCAAAGTTCTGCACATAACACAATCACTTGAATTGAGAATAGCACCGTAGAGAGCACACAAAACACCGAAATTGTTCATGAACGAATAACATAACAGCAAAAACTGTTTCATCGAGAACGATAACATGACAAGTCTTAACCGTATTCGAACAGTTCAAACTCAGCAGAATGACCCCACATCCTTCTGTCAACACTGCCACATCTACACGTGACATTCTGATTATTTCGTGCCGCATCGATGAACGAAAGCTGAATGGCATCATAACGTTTGTTATAACTAACATCAGTAAGCAGCCACATCGCCTCGACATTCCATCTGGCAATTCGATAGCGATCACCGATTTTATAGTACAGGTCAGTGCTTGACAATCGTCGAGATTGCTCTAGAGGAAGCGAGAATCCACAAGAGCATTTCATACCAGGAATTAACGCTGCCATTTTATTGAACTTATGCCCAAAGCCGTCCTTTTGCTTATTTTTGTAGTAAACAAAACTTTCTCGTTTAGCGATTCTCCTCTTCTGACTGGCATTCATCTCTTCGTCATCGCCCTTCCACAAGTTTTGATCCATTTCATTTGATCTTAGATTGGTCAATTCTTCATTCCGCTCATTGCCTCCATCTTCAGTATTGTCCCTCAAAAAATATTCACTTTCCTCATTCATTTGTGTGCTATAAATGCGTTTACGTTCATCACTTGTTAACGGGGACTTAATTTGATTCATCTTTGACGCAGATAGCTCCTGAAAGCATTTCATCTGACTTATTTATAGCAACACTTCAACGCGAAGAAACTAATTATGCAAGAAATGCTTTACATTTCTTGCAACAATTCATTCGTTTAGGCAGTAAAATTTCTTTTAGTTATAATTAAGGTATCAGTAGGAATGCTAATAATTACATGAATAATATCTCCAATAATGATAAAATTTGGTGAAATCTTGCGTCGTAATTTTGGCTTCACGTTTTAAAAATAATGATAACTGAAACGACTCCATGATGTGCCGAGGTCTTTTAGTGTGGAGTCGAAAAACTTTGTTGATATTTGTTTTATGAACAATTAGGCCAAAACTAACCAGTGAACAAATGAACAATAGCAAAAACATTGATATGATTGTGCTTTTGAATTGACTCATTTATAATTCTAAAACTGAATCATTTGAGTAATGATGAGAGTAATTTCTTGGAAATTTCAACATTATTACTGAACTCAATATAGCAGTCAAAATTAGCAGAAGTGTGTGAACGACCGTGATAATAACCCACGAAGTTTAGGCATTCATTCTTGTTTCGGCCGAGAAAGTTTTTCATTCAACGTGGAATAACTCAGATTGTCTTTTGAATAATTCCTTTTATTAATATCCAACGAACCTAGTTTTTACCAAGTGAATCTAGCTTTATTAATAACTACTCACAATCTCCAAGTCTCACTGTTTCATTTCGAACAGCACAATTCATATGAGCCTTAAGAGTTTCAATGTCAAATTTGAAGAACACACGCACTCTCAAACAGGATAACAAACCAACAGCTCAATCGAGCTCGAACCTCAGCAAAACTCCGCCCACCACACAACCCCTCAGCCACCTCAACTCGCTGATAGTTAATCAGACGTTTACCTCAAGCTTATTTATAGTCTTTTAGCTGTCCCATTTTGCATAGCACTGACTTCCTTTCCAAATTATAACATTTTCATTCTATGTTAATTTCAACAAATAAGCACTTTTTATTGTGATAATTGAGTTCACTCGATCTTTCAAAGTCGAATGCTGATGCTCCGCAAAAAATGAGATACGTATGTCGCTGACGATAAACACCCATTCAGTTAGTTTTCTGTGGAACGGGGAGTGGGGAGGAGGGAAGGGAACAAGCATACGCCATGTGCTCTCCCGGAGATCATTAAGAGCCAATTCGTTCACTAATTCATCAATTAGTTCCTGTTTTGCAATGCTAATTCAACTTACGTTTCGTGTGAAATGCGAGTGCAATCAATTTTACTTTGAAAAATTTTATCGAAAATAAAGTGGTGGCTAACAACACAAGAAGAAAATCAAATTATATCACCGTTCACAAATAATAAGTGAATAAAAGTAGGAAAAAATGAATTGGAATTATACATGAGAAAGGAATTATTTTCAATCTTGAGCAATCACACTTCTTCATTAGCTTCATCAATTTGTGACAACGAACACATAATTGTATCCCAATTTTCGTTGATTATTTTTTGAGTTTTTTGAGTTTGTTCAGTGATTTCATCGTCACACAATGAAACAATACCCGAATCACCAATCTGATAATATGCACGATCACCGTCCAACTGAAAAACGAAATCAAATATCATTTTAGAATCTGACAATTTCAGATCACCCGAACATTTGCATAACAGCGAATAGGATTTCGGAACTGATACTTAATCGTTCTGAGCATTCTGATGAAAGATGAAACATTCATTAGATGCGCAAACAAATATTGTAAGCATTTGAACCGTATTGATAAAATTGACAACGATGAGTATATTGTCATTGGAGTGGTAATAGCATTTCTGATAATATCACTACTTAAAGACACTATGCATTCATTCATCCAATCTTATCTGTGGATAATCATCAACGATCCAACTATCATTTGTAGACGACTATCATCGATTGATGACCGAAAAAGAAATCATCGAATTAATATCACTCCAGTGATAACATTCTAATCACTGCTGAATTAGACGCTACGATTCAGATTTTATGTAACACATTCATTGCGAGAACATTAATTGATTGGCTTAAGTTAAAGGATCGAATGAAAACGACAAACGAACACTGTATCGCTTCGATTGAATCATTTGAATATAGAAACAATCAGATAATTTAACCATAACGAATCGCGAGTGCACTGTATCTTTCCATTTATAGCCGAGTGACGGGAAAGGGTAATTATTACGATATACTAAATGATTTGTTGTTACGATAGCACAGCCCAATTGACGTGATAATCGATGCAACCTTACGATTATTTGCTCTTGCATTTCTTTACCTGCAGTTTGAATGCGAAGCTTTTATCAGAAATTCATGACTTGAATATTTCTTGATATTCGATACTTCTTCGTAAGAAGTGAATACATTTTGATATCACTAAAAGCACTGTTCACATATTCAATAAAATCACTAATTTATCTCTTTCGAACTGAGAATCAGTGTGAGATCAATGCTCAAAAAATTAATGACTCAATGTAACGTTAAGATTCAGAGAAAAGTTTGCTGTGTGAGCCAAACAAATAACAGTAGAAATTTGTATACACCAATAACAATACGAGAATATTAGGAATAAGCTAATATTGAATGCCTCTTGAGGGTCTGATATTAATTTACAGCTTATGCAAGAAGTTGGCCAAAATTCTCAGCTTAAAACTGTAAGCTCAGCTTAAATTCCCAGCTTGAAACTCCGGAAGCCTGTCCACCATTTTATAGATTCCAGTCCACGTCTACAAGGAACAAAGCACAAACCTCCTTCAAAATACGTGAGTGCTGTTTGGGCAAGTGCGAAACCAATACTGTCAATAACAATCAAGTCAATTGATTGATCAAATTTCTGAAAACGAAATTTGTTTCGAAAGGTACATTTACGATAATATGCCGACAATATGGCTGTTCTCTTTGAATGCAATACGGATCATTCAGAGGCAATTCAACATAGACTGACCGCCATGAACATAATTCTGTGTTGAAATGGTGATTAGAAGATTTGCTGATGTGAGGAAGAGTGAGAGGGGGATAGACAGATCTCACCATTACAGCGAGACATCCTCATTAGTTTACGTCGTCTTTTGAACCGTATTCAAGACAGTTCGAAACTTGAAGCTTATGCGTAAACGAAAAATTGTAATAACCTTTCAAAATCTGATCGAAAATGCAATGTTTTTCTAGTATTGCAAATATTCACTTTAGGTAAACTGGAATGAAAATAGATTCGGATGACAAAATAGGAAATTGAAATGATGAAGATTCGTTTTGTTGACAACGAAGGGAATAATGCTCACCTGAAGAGCGATTAAAGCCCTTCTTAAATCGTCTTCATCGTAAACTCTCTTAACCAATACTCTTGAGAGGAGTTCCATTGCGATTTCTTTCTGAAACGTTTCATTTTCAAAGCGGTCAGTGATTTGGTTCCTTGATTGATCAAACAAGGGACGAATTCATTGAATAATCAAGTGAACAGAACTTACACTTTGACCACGATCGACAAGAATCTGCAGTAATCGTGTACTGCGAAAACTTCCATTTGTATCAATGTAGACCACGTGCGATGAACGGCGATTTTTTGCGAGCAAAACAGAGGCAGTTAACGAAAAACACATCTGACGTGAGAGATATTGATCAAACGGAGTGATAGCAGAAAGAAGTGATAAATGGATGCAAGAACGATATGGATAGTAAACGTGAAATAAACTGAAGCAGAATCACGAATGCTCAGACTTTTCTCTCCCTTGAGGTTTGCTGTTATCTAGATGAATGCAACATGACAGATTAATGTGATCAAATAACCTGGCTTTTACCAACTGCAGTGCTGCCAACCAGCTCGGTGATTTCACCTTGAATAATACCCTGATGAAATATCCTATCGACATGCTCACATCCACATTTCAAACGAAACCTTTCAGGTTCAAGTTGCAAATATAAATCAAATGCGCTCTCTTGTTCATATGTCGATGAGCACTCATGATGGCCAATATCCATCCGAATGAAACTGAAAGAACCCATACGAACAGGTGTGAAACCATCTTTTCTCCATTGGCGTATACCTCCCAACGGTTGCATTCGACATAAATTGGTAGATTAAGTAAATGATGAGACAATTTTGATCAGTCGCCTTCGGCCGGCATCTACCGAAGCAATGGCAAAAATAGCCTGTCGGCCGATAGCCACCGACAGTCGCAAGATTCAGCATTTCTGTTTTCATCACGAGCTACGGAAATTTTGGTGATCACTTACCACCGATAGGGATAGATCGAAATTCGGAAGCCACAAGTTTCCGTGGCACCGACCAACTCTTGACATGAAATGAATTTTGAATCATTTAAAAACTGTTCCAATCAGAATACTTATGAAGTTACATTGTATCATAAGAAACCGTAGATTGCTTGAACACCGATCGGTTTTTCTCTCGGATCATGAATCTGTGATAAAACGACTGTGTTTGCTCATGCGTAATGGAGACTTGAACAAATTAGGAGGAGTTTTCAAAGGTAATATTCACTTGATACCTCACTCTTCCAGACTAGCTCTATTGTTGGCATGTTCATGAAGACAGAAATACAACAAACATTTTTTTTGAGAATTATATTTTCTGAACAAGCAATCAAAAAATGCAAAGCGATGTGATGCAATTTTATCGACTCTATTACGATGAAAAACAGTCGTCAGACTCCGAATCGCTGCTCGAGTGAAAATGATGAATGATTATTTAATCTTATACGAGTGAAAGATGATTCGGATGGTATTAAACACCGAATGAAGCAGAATAACTTTACAAGAAAATTTATCACATCATCATTTTGTAGTCAAAATGAGGTGATTCAAAAAGATGACAGTTGATACGATTCGCAAACTATTTACAACGACCAACGATCGATCTGCTTTTCTACATGATTCATGCAGAGTTAACTGACAGACTTCACCATTAAAAGAAAAGGGCAGTATATTCCTGAAGTGTTCTCAAATATAAGGAAGAAAATTACTTTTAATCCTTCAAAGATAATTGTGTCAATCATTTTCGATGGAATTCCAACTGAAACTGATAGTGAGAGATTCTGAGTACGGTGAAATCGGATGAATTCAAATATATTCAGTTGATTTCGTGAATAGTCGAATATTCCTATCATTTGTGAACTGTTCCGAAAGATTTCATAATCGATTTAGAAAGAATCGACACACTACAGTACTACTAAAATGTTTCAGTGAAATGACGATTTATTGATACATTCGAAAAACATTTCAGGAAAACACAAATAGTAACACTGACGACCAAACGAGATTGCTTACAAAGACACTTAACAGCATTTCATAAATTAAAAATACACGTGAAAACATGATGAATGATCGAACTCAACTGACTGAATGAGAAATCATTTTTTCTGGAAAATTGTAGCAGAAATAAAATTCAAATTCGATTTTGATCTCAACGTAAACAATAGAAGACAATTACAAATAGATGAGCGTTAATGAATCAATATGTATATGGATCATGTAAGGTATCACTGTAAGATTCCAGCTCGTAATCAACATATTACTGACAGAATAACCATTATATCACTACATAAATGTTACGTTTGAAAACCAAACAATTACACAACAATATAAAGCAATTTCGAAATAATACGGCAAAACCAACAGATCTTCATGGAAACAAAATGAAACATTATATCCACTCTTATTGGGAGAAGCATCGACCTCAAAAACTCTTCTTCCTTCCTCGAGGAACAAAATTTGAGTCGACTGCTTGATTAAATATTTCAGAAACTTCAAAAGGTTATATGCAATTATTCATTGAGGATAGGAACAATTAGATGTTCATTGCCCATCAGGTTATATTTCTTAACGAAAACTGTGAATCGTCGACATAAATATGTTTTAGCCTGAAATTTCAAAGATATAATGACGAAAAAATGATGAAGCGAATGAAAGTCGAAACAATCAAAAATTTTGATATATACGAGAAAAGTCAAAACAATGAATTGCTGATACACTACGAGAACGTTGTGTAGTGACGATTTCGCTTTTAAAAAAGGTAATGATAACGAAAAAGAGACACAAATAAGAAGGTTACCTCAAATTGATCAAATAATTCACGATGATGGAAGTAAGCGTGTGAAAAGATACGATAAACACGACGACAAACAGAGCCAATTTTTGAAATCGATGATTCTTTAATGGAAATTCGACTTGGAAAATATTTATTGCTATTTAGAAGGCATGCAGCCCCGTCGAGCGTATGCCGTGTGTAGTCTATCGCTGAGCACTGAAATTCAGCATTTCTATCAATTGTTCAATGTGGAAAAGTCGAAAAAGAGTGGAGTTTATTAATAAACTTTCTGCTTCGCTTGCCACAATTCAAGTTATGATGATAAATGACTAGTATCGTACATGTTGACCTATTACTTCTCAAAATTACGACAGATTACCGATATGTGATATCATACATATGATAGAGGATACTAAATCTCCGACTGGATAACAAATAAACTGTAATGATTACCATATCTTATGATTACGATACACAATAAATACCATACCTCTTTAGGGTTTTTATGGGCAGCACATAAGAAAATCCACTGATCTGTTGCAGTCATTTGTACGCAAACATCCGGTTTACACTCGTCCTGAACGAAGAATTATTTTATTCAGATAGCCAAAATCAAAAATATTGACTGTACATAACAGTAATTTCGACGGAACGTTAATGCAGTCTGAGTTGTTGAATGAACAAAATAATTAAAATTTCGATGCAATAATTCGATGAATTTCAAATAAACTCGATGATAACCTGTAATAAAATAGCAAGACCATTAAGTTCCATACAAAACTGCCGAACATGCTCATATTTCCAAACACCTTCCTCCTGTCCGGCGGGCGCTTTTAAGATTTTATCCACGTCTGATGGATCTTCATAGATACACTGCTGGATGTACTGTTGCACATTCAACGTACTATCCATCTACAATCAATCAAAAGAGATGCCGTCTCACCATCAAAGTAGACAGATCAAAATAAAGGACATTCTAAGAGATAAACAAACAATGATAGCCAAATAATCCCGTAAGTGATACCTCATCGAAAGGCATTTCAGGCCATTTGCACCATTCTTCTCGCTTTGTACCCGGTTCATTTCGCCGATAAACGACTCCTTTTTCAACCACTGCACTCATAGTTCGATAGATTTCAGCAATTCCTCAGAGGCTGCACAACCTGGAACGCATAAGAAAATGAATTTACTAAAAAAACACACACAAAAACCCATCGCTCCCGCTTGAAAACCTCTCAAATCCAAAACGCATAACTCTCGTTCAATCGAAGCTTGCCGAACGCATTGCGAACCAAGTCGACGACCAAACTTCGGAAACATTCCGGGATCACAAATTACGAATTTGAACAGAAAATGCAATAAATCCGGTTTGCACATGCATCAATCACTTCCTAATATTGCAATTAACAAAGGTGTGACTTGTTTAGATCTCGAACACTTGACCTTTCTCTTGATCTTGCGTCTGAACGCGTAAAACTGAAAACTAGGCGCCCACGGAATCGGTTATGTGGAAATAGGGAACATATTGTAACAGGAAATCATGTAATTCCAAAGATTTTCTATTTGTCTAATTTCAGGTGACATATTCGATGGATTCGATTCACCGTATGACTGATGATTAATTATAACTGAATGATTGCATAGGAAAGGCAGTGAAGTGTGTCTTAGAGTCGCAATCGTACGAATTCAAAGAATTAATTCTGATAATTAACGTAATTCACTTTTCATAAGCGATTGAATAATACAGTTCTGTGAACCAGTCATGCACACATGCACACATTCATTAATGCATTCAAATCAATCCATTCACAATTGCCAATTCATCTTCTTCATCAATTTTTCTCCGAGGATTACTGCTACAGTTTTTCAGTAGCTGAATTTTCGAAATGACGAGAATTTTACATCAGAAAATGCTATATAATTGATTGGTCTGAGTTATTTTCGAGGAGGCTTGAAGGCGACACGAAATCATTGTTGAAAAGAGTATGACTGTAAAATTGTCACCGAAGAATGAGTTCTGGAAAGAGAACTGTTCTGCGAATTCGGATATTCTTTGATTTGGAGGCTTGCTAGTATATGGTGAATTCAGTGATTGATTGTGATAACATAATATTGAAATGGATTGTGATTACTGCTGATGAATGCATTGAAATAAAATCAGATTGAAAATGTAATAATTTAAGCTTCAGTTATCAACAGTGTTATAGCACCTCAATATCAGATGTTGTGCAAGAATTTCATCGCTCGGTTGCTTATTAGTCATGTGTAGTTTTTATGCATTAGCAACGCAGCTTATTGTTCATACAGTGGCCGCCAGCTCTTTCTTTGGAATCATTTCACGTCGATGAATTGTTGTTCATTTACTCATTTGATTTCCTCAGAACAATCATTGGAATGTCGATCAACATTGCCCAGAACTCGCTCGTGCCAATTGCGTCGTATAGCACAATAAATATTTATTCAGCACTTTTCCTGTTGATTATTTTTTTAGCTAAACAATGATAACAAGAGTATGAGTACTTTTTTGAAGAGACCGTCGATTGCGGATCTGACATTGGTGTCATTTGATGTCGGGCAAACATCTTTGAGCTGATTTATGCTTTTTCTTTTCAATTCAATGTTTCACAAGAAGAATATTCAAATTCCAAGTTCACATCTCTAAAGCTGATGGTGAGATGATTAACCGTTGCGTTCAACGGAAACACATTTCGAAAATTCGCTCAAATATGATCTTTCCTGGATATCATATCTAAAATTTTTATGATTCAATTACTACATTGCCTTAAGTACTTCAAAAGGTCATTATTGAGGTCATCTGAACCAGTGTATGCTCTCAGATGGACATGAATGCATCATGTGGGATCTGCTGTAATCCCTCAGAAGGGAGATTGCACGAAGTGGATGCAACTCGCATTTCGAAGTCAAACCAGTTGATGTGAATATATCTTCACGGATGAGTGTATACAAATAAGCTCATTTAAGTGTGCTGTGCGTTTTATTCACTCGAATTCATATGTATATTTAGATAATTCATCTGATTATTGAAACGATTCAGTATTCTTTTTGATTATTGGTTCGTTGCTATGCGGAAATTTTTGGGAGTCACTTTTTTTATTCGTTTTAAAATTTTCGCTTTTTGAGTTTTGTTTTCAGTGGCATGAATGAACTAAATAAAAAATTTCGAGGAATTGCTGTACTGATTGTGAGGATGACCAGCAATCGTGCAGATAGTTCGTTCTCTCGTACAGTTCGTCGACTTTCCAGCGTTTAGACCGCCGTCAAAATTGTGCTGATAGTGAAGAATGGTGAAATCATGGCATGCTCATGTCCTATCCATACATGGTTGTATTTAAAGAAATACCAAAAGCAGTTTAAAAGAAATACCAAAAGAGATTTCTCGTGTAATTTTAAATTCAAAGAATTTTGTTTCATCGAAGAGTCTCAGTGTCTCTTTCTGTCTCAACAAAACCATCAAAATATTTCATCCATATGTCTCGCTTCATGCAAGAAGTAACTGTGAGTTTGTTTTGATGCATAAAATGTTAAGGTGAATTGTTCATAAAATCGATTCGATAAAAAACATCATCATTCCATTTCAAGATATTCTGAAGTGTGTTTTATAAAAAATCCATTATCATATTCACCAAAATTTCTAAAAAAATGAAACTCATGAATTGTGAACAATGATGTTTTGTTGTGAATTCCGGACGTCTTTGCATCGAAAATTCATCAAAATTTTTTCTAAATGATTATGTAAAATATTGATTTTGAAAATGATTCATAAGGAAGAATAACGCCTAATAGAGATGCAAATGTGGAAGCATCACAAGATTTCCGTTAAATTCTCTCGTGATTCATATCCTGATTGTGAGCAATGATAATAAAGTCGACCGAATATTACAAAACCATTTGATTTACAAACAAATTTACTTCTAATGTTCATATCGGATTCGTATTAGTCATCAAAGTTTTTCAGTACACTTTAAAGTATTTTTTCACGATATTTGTTGTGAATAATCATTTATCAATGCGCAGTGTCGATCGCAAAAAGCAATTGCTCACTGCGGAAGCAGTCATTTTTTACACAAAAGAGTTGCAGAAAATTGAACGAAATGAATTCGTGCAAAATTCTGAAAGCGTCAAATGAATGAACTGTCAAATCAACTTGTCAAAATCTCTATTTCATCCCTTCATTTAATCAGTGTAATCGAATTGAATGTTTTATACTCAGTCAATGATTCGAACTATAATTCATGACTGGAATTGAAAATTGAATAATTTATTTGTCTTGATTGTTGCTAAATATATCAGCAGGTCAGATTTATACTTCAAATTAATGCGTTAGCGCAGAGATCGTGAATTTCATCGAGTCCAGAGGCTTGGTATGGACAATCACATCTCTACGATGCTTGTTTGGTTGACGGAGAGACACATTTTATGAGGAACGCAAGATTACTTGTCTAGAATGTTCACGAACTGAGCGCGAATGAGTAAATTTAAGATTTCCAACGAAACTTTCATAGGCAATTTTCTGATGTGTGTCGCAATTTGGTGCGTTATTTGATGTGTTCGCTCAATATTTTCATATCGAATGCAATTTCTCAGAATATGTTTTTTGCGAACTCGAGCTGTCGTCATCTTTTCATGGAAATTGCTCGAGTTTCAAATTCATACGAAATGAATAATACAAGTTCTATAAAAGTAATAATACTGCCTTTGATGAGCATTTCCATATCAACTTCAGTGATAGCAAATGTAACATAAACCAGTAATTATATTAAGTGCATGGATACAACATGGTCGCTTGACAACCGTTCACAAATAAACAAAAAATATCAACAATCGTTTCCTTCATCTATTAGTCACTGATCTATTCTTCGTATCATCTGCTTTCATTCCGCTGATTTCGATGTGAAATAACAGTGATGGTGTTGCTAATAATAGTAATATAACAAATCCAGTCTCTTCGATTACATTGTCAGTCGATTAGTGATAAAAATTTTTTTCTTCGACAAAAGGATTCAATTGTCGAAAAATTTTTCCTAGCGAAGAAATTTTTGCTGAAGTTTCTTAATTTTTAATCCTCATGCTGAATACGCATGCTTGATAGCAATCTATCGTTTCACTCACAATCAGTATATGCAATTTGGGTACAATTCAAATAATTGCATAACTACAAACACGGTCTCCCACGTACGTAAGGGAATTTCCGATAACTACTGTCGGGTTTGAATGTCTACGAAAATATGACTTATTCTAATAGTTGTTTTCGTTTTTTCCTTAAATTTCAACGTATAATTCATCATTTGAAATGCGAGAATATGGGTTTCAATCATGATGAATCGTTTCCTTTTTGTTTGAGGCGTAATGCAAATTTGGTGAAAGACGTCCAAAATGCATTCGAGACAGATCGCAAATACTCTGTGGGATTGCATGAGACATCATTTAACGTGAACAATAATTTGAAAACAGCAATAAAAAATCTGCATAGTTTCTGTGTGGCTGCTAAAGTCCCAAAGCTGGCAACAACTCGAACGAATTCAACCATTTTTCTAAGCCTCGTTTGCCGAACAATATCCCAACTCATTCAATAAATGAATTTTTACACATATTTCATCAACTACCGTTTTTCGATATCACTTTTTTTGGGCGTATCTCATCACCACACTGCTATAAGTAATTGATCAAAAGATTAACTGTTCGAAAAAGGACGAAGAGATATGTGTCGCGAAAAACTTGAAGCAGTATCAATTTTCCAAATGGTAATACTTGTTGTTCTATCAGATATGATAATATCAAATTAGATCGCTCAATTTGAATGATTACTTGAGTTCAGCACTGTTCTGAAAGTAAGTCGATAAACACGAAATAAAGAGTGCAAATAGCATTTCCCAGTCTTCATGGAGCAACCTTTCAACATATGCAAAAATTAAGAAATAATCCATTATTTCATTGGCATCGTTTCCGTTTCACAGTGCAACATTGACTCATGAAACCATTTGCTTTCCCTTTAAGTTTCAAAGCAAACTCTATTTCGAACATTTTTAGTCCGAAACTCGTAATTCCGTGACCAGTAATGGAAAATTGCAGTGAAGCGTAATTTTACAAGTTTGATTATCCGCGTTGTTATAACGACTAGAAATTAGGTATTCAGTTGTCTGTCGTTGTGCAGCATCAACGACATAATGAACTTCATGCTTGTAATAGCCATCACCATATCAGTGAATATTGTTCGATTGCAAATAATACTGCGTAATCCATCTTTTAACTAATCTCAAACCTTTCTCCTCCTCAATTCACCATTCAAAACGATGCAAAAAGCTTTTATCCTAATGTGTTCATCCACATTGAATATTCTTCGGTAAGCAACAAACATCGTGAAATTAACGACTATTACATATACTTAACTGAACATTAACTATTCAAAGCATTCAGTTCATCTTGCTTCACCTTCCTTTGAAGTAATTCTAAATATGTCAGAGGCAAGACATAATGAGAAGCATCTCTAATTTGACCAGTTTTCTGACAACAATTCGATAAATTTAATCCAAAATATAATATCGCTGATTCAGCCCATGCAGCCGGGAAATCCATCAGCAATGAAACATTTCATCTAAAAGCGTTTTAGCTTAGTATTGTCAATAACTCAACTTCGATAACGTATTCGATTGCTGCGATATGAGTGAGATATTCACGTTCATCGAGGTGGATTTTTACTTAATCTTATTTCGTATTAGGGCACTTGGAATCCTTTTTTGCGTCTGCTGTGTTCCATAACATCAGCACAATTAGTAAATTTTCTCTTCAGTTAGTTCAGTTCGTAATTTTGTCCAGTTTTGCTAGAGGACACTCATCGGTCATTATATAGTAAATCAACTCTAGAGATGCGAACCAATAACTCTGTTAGTATACGTTTTTTGAGTGTTCACAAACAAAGAATCGCTTTTTTTTTGTTCATTTCCTTCGCTATCTTCTTTCACCACGTTTCATTTGTCGAGGAAACGAACATGCAAAAAAAAGCATTTTCATAAGGATAATGCACTCACTCAGCACACAATTTTGATAAAGCCACGCCTTCGTTCCATCCTTCCGCGGCGAGTCTTGAAATAGCATTGTCCAGTTAGTGCCCATCCGTTAAGCTCCATTTTTTGTTGGATTCATTCGAATGAACTCGAGAATTTTCGAAATGCATTTTTGTTATAATTCAAAATGCTACCTAGAGATGCTCATTGTGCAAGTTACTCTTCTTCTGATCGCCAAATTATCTTCACGTTTTCGATGCGAAATTTACGACTTAACTGAATATTATGTGGTCAATTTCTCACGTTAGGTGCTCATAATCAAACTTGTGAACGCCCATAAAAATGTTCACTTAAAACACTGACATGTGATTATTTCTCACTCGTTTTCTCACTGCAAAACTGAAATACATTTTTCTCATGTACCCTTCCTCTCGTATTTCTTGTAAATCGAACATGAGAGTCATTCAGCTGCAGTTTATCGTGTTGAATAAGACTCATCAAATCATTCTCATAGGATTGTGAACGAATGGAACGCAGTGAAATTTGTTGTGCCCGCTGAATTGCTGTCGATTTTCAGGGAGTGCTACATCGCCAATAATGTTATTATCAATTATTTCATTAATCTTGCTGAGATCAAGTCAAACTGACGCAGCTGCAACGATCAAAATTACTGACGTATGTTTTTTGAAATATGTCTGATTATATGTTTGGTGATATCCATGAACATATCCAATTTTCCAAAATCATCTTCAACAATACGCATTTCAAGCATTAAGATTTCCAATTAGCAGCGCTTGATTATTGAGTGCAATGTTGAGAACGGAATCATCATAAGTTTTATTACGACATGAAAACTTTTTGCTTCGAAATGATCCATTTTATAATAAACGGCATTTGGTCACCGCCATGTTACAAGATATTAACAACGCTCGAAACGATTGTGCATGTTAGCTGCAAGCAGTTTTAGCCATACGGTTCACTATAAAATGGAAAGGAACCATCGATATCACGTGAAAGCAATTGTGTGATCAAAACATAAACTCGAACGTTTTGTTCAGTTGTCCCATCCTACATTCAAAGTATTGTATAAAATTTGGATATGCTGATTTGCAACTCATTAAGGTGCACATATGTATGTATGGTTGAATTTGAGTTGCCTATAAGAATCAGATTCAAACGCTCCAAATCGCTTCAATTATTTTATGCACAATTTATCGCATGTTCATTGTCATTGAAGTTCTGTTTTTGTGCCGACGGATTGGCATTTTATCGCCGTCAAGTGCAGTAATCTCTCCCTCTTATTTCGGTTTTAAAAATTGCAATTTCTGATTGCTTATTACTTATGAGTGCAATCGAATAATTTCGATGCACTCAGATTGTGAATAATGATGTAAACGAAACGGAGACATCGTTGTCGCCATCTGACTTTGTCGCTGCACCATTTAAAGAGGTTGACTTGTCGCTGATGGGATTCGCAACGAAGCGCGATCCAACGATGGGCAACAAATCAGAAGGCGATATTGCTATTGAAAATATCACTGAATTCGTTGAAGCAAACAATCAGTTCGGTCGTAATGCAATTCGTGATGTATACAGGTTCGATTAATTCTGCTCAGTTCAGATCAATAGGATCGATAGAAAATATCGAATATTCAAATTCACTTTCGTAATCTCTCGCAACATTCCTTCATCAACCAATCGATTCTCTCAATAATCGATATTACAGTCGATGGCCGGACGGAGTGATACCATATACGCTAAGTTCGCGTTACGGATCGTATGCACGATCGGTGATAGCGAAGGCGATGCAAATATATCACGAGAAAACGTGCATTAAGTTCGTGCCTCGCGATCCATTGACTGATCGCGATTACTTATACCTACAGCCAGATGACGGCTGCTATTCACAAGTGGGTCGTATTCGTGGTAGGCAGATTGTCTCATTGGACGGAGGTTGCATGAAAACCGGAACCATACTACATGAGCTTATGCACGCGATTGGATTCTTCCACGAGCATTCCAGGTTGTATTCATTCGTTTCATTGATTTTCTGGGTGGTTTTGTGCGATACGAATTCGTTTAATCCGTCCGAAGCAAACCAGCTGCCTGCATTGTGCTTGTATTGTCTTCATTTCAATTCAGTGTAAGCAGAACGAACACTCCATAAGCTAAAATAACCCAGTGATATGCGCTTATTTGAGAGTACAAATGAGTGTTTGTGGAAAATAAGGAGCAGTATGGAACAAACGAGATCAATTAGTTTCATTCGTATCAATTCAACGGAAGCAAATTGATATATTTAATAATGTACAATTCTGAGTGAATCAAATCTCAGAGGAATCCACTCACTGCACGAATAGCATCTGAATGCTGAGTGAAGACCGCATCAGTTCGCGTTCCATCGCTGCTCATCTCATCAACTAAATTTGCCCTTCACCACCCAATCATTCATGCTCAGTCTTCTGGGAAATCTTCTAAGAGCACCTCTTCTTGGAATATTTCACTTGGCATATAAATCAACTCCCAACGCGTTGACATTTCGATGATTGAAGAGAAGATTAATGAAACAAGTCTCAGCTTTCGGATAAATTTTTTTTGGAAAATAAACCGCTTCATTCAGTCCTTCTTAAAGCTACATGACGTATCAGGTTTTCTCAATAATTTGGGCTGGGGTTAGGTCGGGAACTTCCGAAACTCAGTGGCCCTAAGCGCTCATTTGACCTGGTCCTACCTTCATGGGTCCATGAGCTCGATTTCGCCCGCGACCTAACTTTTCTTTGAACAACTCGCCGTACTTCATTCTGATTGTCTTTTATATGAACGACAAGCAGAAGATACCACCTAGTGAGACCACAATAGATCTCCACAGTTTCTGTCCTGACCCATATTCCTCATGGCTCAATGTCCGGCCCAATGCTAACAATAAGCTTTCCTCAAATACGGTTCATTATTTACCATATCTTATGCTCAAATTTCTCAGGTTTTATTTTTTAATCTTTATAAAAATCGAACTCAGGGCCGATCGTGATAAGTATATTGATATAGTATGGCACAATGTGGAGGATGGTGCGGATGATCAATTTCTGAAGTACAGTCTTCGATTAATTGATCATTTGAATGAACCATACGATTACTCGTCCATCTTGCACTATGGACCAGATGCGTTCAGTAAAAATGGCCAGAGAACGATTGTCGCACGCAAGGTATGTTAAATCGTTAACAGACATCCAGATGGCATTAAAAGAACACTTGGTCGGGGAAGATGAAGAAATTCTGGAGTATTGACAGAAATGGTTTGAGTATGCTGGTCCAAATCTACGGTGAAGATTCTGAAACCATTCCAAAGACGCACACATCCTTCTGTTATGTCACTCCGATCAATGAAGTTGTCCTAAACCTCTGCGGATAATTGCTATGTTTGAAGCGTTCCAACATCAATAACACTTTGATTCAAATTTTCGTTGAACTGTAAAATGTATCAGCTGAATGTGAGAATATGCTTCGATTAGGTTTTATATTTCCCACTTCCATTATTTTTGGGATAGTATGACAAACTATCAATGTTTACTGATTAAGAGTGTGAGGTATTAACCACTGATCACAACTAACTTTGGCGTTCGAAATTTGATGTGCTATGGCTCATTTAAATGGGTTATCTATCGCAATTATCCAGTATGCTAGAGTCTCGAGTCTAATTTGGAGTTTTAATCAATTCAGTCGATTTTCTTGAATGAGATTAAGATGATGGTTAGAATGTGAAGTGCAGTATCGGGTCTGATTGCACTTCCAGTAGACGTGCAACCAGATCTGATGTTTCGTTGAAAGAGCGATAATTACAGGCGGGTGCAGATCGAATGGGTCAACGTGAGAACCTGTCATTGATTGATTTACGTAAGATCAATAAGTTGTATTCGTGCGATGAGAAGAGTTCATTCTGGAACTCGATCAACACTGCAACAACCTCACAGGTTCGTCGAGTCGATTCAACCACTATCACTGAAAACCAATCGAACACTTCCACAAATAACGATCGAATCCGCTCTAATCGTCCATACAAACGAATTTTCCCACAACGAACCAACTCTATTCCCTCTAAATGGCCACAAAAGAGGATTCGAATATTCGGAAGGGATAACTAAATAGAATGCGACGATCAAATGGGCTTGTTCATTCACCAAGAAAAGGCACTCGCTGAAATATTTCACTGCACATACGAGATAAGGGATCACTGAATTGTAATACTTCGAATGCGGATGAATACTTTACCATTTCAAAGCGTTCGAAGAGTCACTCTTCGTATTGAAAGAATTCTCGTATCACTGCACGGCTTTCATCGAATTGTAATTTTTCAACTTTCCATAATTCCAGCGGATATTTTAAGTTAACAATTTACATCAGGTATTCTTTATTATCGCTCCAGCAAGACATACAAAATGAGACGTGATGAAAATACCTCTCCAAAATTTCTCATATCACCTCATTGAATTTAGACGGATCTTCCGTTTCGAATCATATACTTCGAAAAATAACGATACTTTTATCGGGATGCTATAATCCAAAACACAACTAAATTGTTCCTCAAAATGCCCAAAATGCCTCGGAATCGTATTTAAACGTTTCGAATTTCTCGAAATGCAACATTCCAAGAAAAATATCATTATTTTTTGGAGGATTTTACGTTTCATGTTGGTGTTTGGGTCAGAAGACGTTCTCCTGTCTCGTCTCGTCTTGTTTAGCAATTCTTTAGAATTGCATACCTTTATTCGCAGTCGCTGTTAGAGGCCAAGTTCCAGTTACAATGTCAAATTGCCTCTCAAACTGTTCGCCCGAGTATTCATTGATGTTCGCCTTGCATCCTAACACGAACTCCTTCTCATTGTCAGTAAACCGTTGAATTACACTAAAAATAGATCGTGCTTTGGGAGGATTTCCAATAAACATGACTAGATTTGAGTTTCATTACCTTCAAACGAAGTGATACTCGCTGACGAAGACATATCATATGTGATATATTTGTCAAGATTTAACTTTCCTCAGAATATTCCACAGACTTTCCTTATTTAAAATGTTCTCGAAATTGGCCTGCTCAACGCCATTAACACTTGCTCATCTCCGTGAGAATGCATGCAAAAAGTGTCGTGCATCGTCCATCAATTTTATGTGTACTTATTGTGATGTTGTATATGTATATGTGTGTGATTGTCCAAATCGTCAAGTTTATTCAGTCGCTTTGATGTCGTTATAATTTTTTTGCTTTGCACAATGGAACATTTCGTACGATTTCACAACATCCAAAGTTACAACCATAGACTCTCATTTTTAAATGAAGGTTAGTTTTATAATTGTCCTCAAGTTCCTTCTCACGATTAGCAGAGCGAATTGAATTTCTCGAAAGTTGTAGAAATTTTTATTTACTTGCGTTATTATGATAATCCACTAATCGTAAATATTCAAATGTGCCGGTTTTTGTGCACTTTTAATAACTTATAAAGATCTTAATTGGTTGACTGAAAATGGTCCGTTGCATGTTATTACGATTGTTTGTAATTGTATGTTTTTTTAATAATCTGAATGTTCCCATTTATTGCACCTCAACACTTTTGTTTCTAGTAATTTGTTGTCATTAAATGTGATTTTGATTGCTGCACTGCTTCCGCATGGAATCGCACACTTTTAAAGATCACAATTCAGTCGGAATTCATTCGCATTTGATCACATTGCTTTCATTAACCGATGACTGCTGAAGTGCGTACTCAAGATGATGAATGAGCTCAAAGCGGATGGATGCACATGTTTGATTATTAGGCTATACACATTCTTTTACGCAGCATTCACCGAAGTTATTCCTTGTCACTGTTTTGAATATTAGCTCTATCTATCGATAACCTACCAAAGGATAGCGGAGTGGTTATGAGCTGAATTGATATTATTATTGCTCATAAAGAGAGAACAATTTATGTGGATAGATTCGTAATTTCCTCACCGAATTTGGATGAAATCGAAATATTTCCAACGGGCATTCATGAAGTGAACGTTTACTTAACCAAATCACAACATTCGAATATGTTTGATCTTGTTGTTGTGAGCTGCATAAAAACTTTAGTTAGCAATTTTCATTTCAACTCAGTCGGGGATGATGATTCAAGCAATGAATGCACTAGAACAACTTCACTCCACTTTCAGACATCCCATCCAGCCACATCAACAACAACAACAACAACAACAACGACAACACAAAGTCCCGTTCAAACGCGATGTATTGATAAAGATTGGCATTGTCCGTTTTGGTCAATGTCGTTGTTTGGATATTGCGAAACGTCGCTGGTAATTGCCCACGAAACGTGTATCCGATCGTGTGGTAATTGCCAGAAAGCTCCTTCCACTAGCACTTCTACAAGCACAGAAACGAGTTCCCCGTCAACAACCACCAAATTCTCATTATATCCGCATATACGTAAAATGCCAGCAGTTAAGATTGGTATGTGTTGTAATCAATTACGCGGATTGTTGGTTGCATTTACCCATGAAGAGTGAAAAAATTTCAATCAGCCTTCAAAATTGTTCAGCTCACCGTAGTCATCGAAGACATTTCCAGTCGGAATTCAGCAAACATGATTTCCGATCATCAGTCGGTTCCAGAGAGAGTCACTTAGAATTCAAATTCTGAACTTTTCTCACCCTATAAGATCAGCTATAAATTTTAAGCATCTTGATCGTATTTACCCTCAGCTTTCCTTACCCGCGTTTTTCAAACACAAAATTTTTGAAGATTTTTTTTGGTCGTTTTTAATCATTCAATCATTCAATTGGATTTTGCAATTATTATTTATTTGATTATTATTTCTTTCAATTATTATTTTTTCTATTATTCCTTTATATCATTATTTTTATTATTTCTTCTCATATTCCGAATCTAAGACCCCTCATGAAAGACCTTTGCAGAGCGTCGTGATCTCAATCCAGCGTGTCGCAACTGGGCTAAACGAGGCGAATGTGATAATCCATCACAGCGTCGCTTCATGCATGCACTCTGCCCGGAATCATGTCAATTCTCTCAGCGAAGACGTCCCTCAAAACCGTCACGTTGTGAGGACACTGAGCAGTTTTATACGTGCAAAATTGCGTTGATTTTTAATGAGTGCGCTGATAAACTTGATGTTTGTGCGAAAACGTGTGGTGCATGCTGAATGTAAATGTTATAAACGATGTTCATAGCGATTGCTGAAAGAACGCAATGCACGATTGGTTCATTTCCCATTTATTTCATGAGTTATCACTGACTCGTCTGATTCATCATCAATGACTACAGGCATATTCATCGATGCTTGCGAAGTTGATATATCAACATACGAATTGAGAATCATAATTGTTTGCAGTGTCTCATAAGGCTATTTTCTTGGAAAGAGCAATCAGAGCTGATCCGACAAGGGTGACCAAAAGAGCAGCACACATGACCAATATGCTTCGGGTACCCTGAAAATTTACGTTGATGTTAATATGGACGACTGAAACTGATTGTGAATACCAAGGAGCTTAATTTTTGAGAGATTTTGGGTGGAAATGTGAACAAAAACTGAATTAAAAAATTGGATGAACGAAAACTGTGGTGACAATAATGTAACCAAAAATGAATTCTAACTATTAATTGCAAATGAAAGTTTTCAAATGACCCGTATGCTACCTATTCTTACTCATAAACTAAAACATAAATTTGTGCATTATCTGCAATGAGCGATCTGTCATTAACAGTAAATGCATCTTATCAAATATTTTTTGTAATGGCTATGAATCGCGCATTTGACGTGAATCAAGATGAGTTATCATCAAGGTAACATGAATTATTATCAGGGTAATATGCATTGCTGATTGGATTAGTCTATTGGGAACTTGAGTGCTATGAAAGAGCATCGAATGGCACATCTTTTTCTGATCTCTTGAGATATAAGTGATGAATAAATATAGAAACGCTGCACCTTGATTTCTTTGAAATAAAACACACTCCAAAGTGAACCAACTCCACCAGGTAGCACAGTGATAATAGGATATGCAATTGTTTGACTCAGATGGTCGTTGCCAATAAACAGCAGCGTCATTCCAATAGCCCAGAAGACACCACAAGTGAACGATGGCAATACCAAACGCCTGTACGTTATCGGACGACTACGCCTGCAATGACAACACTCTACTGGAAATTATCTTTTGCACTGACCCTATCATAGGCGATTCATCAACGATAACTCAAAATGTAGCTTATCCTGGCCAAATGCACACTTTTCGGATTTTCAACCATTCACCTCCTACGACGGGGTGACACTAGTAACAGGAATAAATTTTAGTTAAGGAGCTGTGGGACGGTAACTCCCGACTTCTGATATTGAGAGGAATTTCATGCAGTGAACTGAAAGAACATTAGAATTTGCTGACAGTTCTGTGAAGCTATAAGACTTTTGCGCAATGAAATTGAATCAAACGGTTCTATTAACGATTTGGGGCAGAGGTAAGTGTATTCTCACTTTATAACAGCGTAGATAACGAATTCGCTAAACGTTGTTAATGCAGCTCCAAAGAAATATGCGAACACGTAATCTAGAGCACTTGTTGAATGACTGCCGAATTCTTCGTGATGATCCTGAAAGTGAACGATAAATAAGCTCGTTGGAGATGCGAAATAATCACCAATCAGTTTGATACCAACTTTGAGAATCTTCATTCAAGAGAACCTTCTCATTACTCTCAGGTGTTGCTTCTATAATATGCTTCCAAACCGTTAATAGAACCGTTTGATATAATATGGCACTAATCATTTGCAAATGGTTGATGCATAAATTTTACCAGCATATACATTACTGGTGTTGTTCTGCTACCAAACAATAGACCGGCGATAAGACACGCGATCACAGCACTGGAATCGTACAGAAAATAAAATCTTCATAGGCTCATCCTTTGAATAGACAAGCAATCATTCATAATATCATTTTTTTGAAAATGAAACATTGATAAGAGTGTCATATTCATTGAAACATACACAACTTGCTTATGTTTTTTCAATGATTCGGCCAATGTATTAGTATCAGTTGGCTGATTAACAGGTGGCTGATTCGGATCAATTGTCATCTGAAAAGATCAATCAATATCTTACTGCTAGATCTGTTGTATACTCTGGAGAATGCTGCTTTGAAACTCTGTGTTGAAATGCAATATTCACGTCGATATGATCACATCACATTCTAATGTTGCGATCGAAAATTGATAGGATAAGCAAATCATAGAATTCTTAGCATTTTTCTTTCGAACTCATAAAGTGGATATGGAGAAGTGGCAAATGCCATCAGAACCCAATGACAGATGAATTTGCGAAAACGCACAAAAATGGCAACATTATCGATCGTCATTTTCGCCATCGGTTTTCCTGGCTTGCTTCGAACGAACAAGAACATAATACCTCTGTAAATACTTCACGTGTGGATTTGTTGTGGATGATAGATACATTGGAACATGCACATCTACCTAATTCAATGACTGATTAAAAATTGGGTTTTGAAATGAATTGGGTTTCATTTGCATTTGATCACATTAAACTGAGCTTTGTCTGTTTTGAATTTACCTCAGCTACTTCAAAGTATCATCGCCACGATCTTGAAACCAATTATTTCGAAGATTAGAGGAGATCATTTGTGATTATTTTTGAATTATAAGCGCAATTTCTAAGTCTTTCTTATAATAATCCTATGTGATATTCCGAAAATGCTGTTGATGAGCAGCCATAATATGTTTTTTTAGAGATTGCAATGGAATTAGCACGGTGTCTGCATATTGCATGTGCATTTGATTACAACAGTGGCACACCATCAATAGAGTATTATCAGATAATGCCATTTGGAAACACGATGTTCGAGCAGCATCCCTACATATATCAGTTCTTATCATCAACAGTCTCCTATCTCCAGTTCAAAAACATACCCAACAATAAGAAGGACAAGACCAATGTAATTCAATGTGTCACTCTTGGGTGGTGCAGGGTTAAGACCAAATAAACCGAAGCGAGATGTGGCCCATCCCATAATACAGGATACAGTATTACATAACAGTAACGTCAGTGCTAGTCCAATCGTTTCAACCAATGGCACAGCAGCTGCGTTTGCTGCAACATAATAATCAACTTACATATATACAGTAATTTCGACATACACAGTACAATAATATAGCATTACAGTGACACACTCAACATACACAGCACTTCAACACACACAGCACAGTAATCAACATAGAGTACTTTCCTATCTATACGTTCATTGTTCAAGCATCGGATTAGGCTGATTCTAGTTTGCAAATGCTTACCAAGTGCCCAAAAGAATCCGCCAAGCATTGGCAAAGGATAGAACGGTGGAAATCGTCGCAAAGCGAAAACAACGAATGCAACGAAGAATATTCCAACGCCCATCATGAACTGCACAAAAATGCCTGCAATAGGACAAGTTGAATCTCGTACTTCAAGTTCGACGCTAACTTGAATGCTTATCATGAGACATATGCGCAAACTGATTATTCGATAATCTCTGCCCTTCCGTCCACTTACCGTCGCCACTTTTGTATCGTTTGACTGGAACGAATTGAGTGCCGAAAAATAGTACCGAGCCTACAACGGCCGCCATACCAATCCAGAAACTTGCCGAATCTTCCATTGCCATTTCACGCACAATCAGAGTACGTTCTCACCATATATTTGCTCGATTCCGAGCTTAACCTACGCAAGTTTGATTTTTCCTAAAATTCAGATGAAAAATTATGAGTGCTTTGCCTGGAAATGACAGAGGACGAAAATAATAAACTTTGAAACGCTATTCTTCAGTCAAACCATCTTCGAAGAAGCTCAATCGATGCAAAGAGAAACTTAAAAAATGATTCGTACTACAGATCAGTAACGATCAAATCGAAGGTCAACCACAGAGTATTTTCAGGGTGATTTTACAATGTTCGGAGAAGATTATCACGAGAGATGACTTTGCTGGTCTTCTGGAGTATACGGACAAAAGTAACGGAGTCCAATATCGTATCCATATCAGTTGATCTCACTTTTTAATCAATTCACGAGCGATATGTGCTGTTTGTATCTGTCTTGGAGAATAGACGATATCATGATTTTAACGATTCCAAATCCTCTGACTCAAATTGAGCTAAACATCGAATTCAGCAAGCTGATAGATTATGATATAAAATATTCGGGAATAATGAAATCAAAATAAGAACAGTACAAATAACAGAGTGGGAAATTGTGTCGATGAGCTGCTCTTTGAAAAGGGTGATTATTGAAATGAGAGTGCAATTACTACCGATTACACAAGCTCAGTAATTATGTTGACAATAAAATCTTTATTGATATGCGACACGACAATGTACTGTTATCTAATGAGAACGCTCAGTGATAACAATTATTCGCGTTTATAGTGATAATGAATATTGATAGGAGATAACTGGGCATAAACTTGAACTGAACTTTACTCGGTCAATTGGACCTTGGACCATCAGTAATCACGCGTTTCACTGTGAACAAGGATCAGTGATGGTTAGTTCGTGAGCTGTTTTGCGTTGAGCCGATGCGGAACGATTTCAAATGCAACGTTATCTTAGCCGATTTGCCATAACCAGTGCATATGTTCGTAAACATCATACAAACCATGATCTGAGACCGAAGAGACCAGAGAGCAGCTAACGTAATGAAATGAAATCGTCTGAAAGCTTGTTTCTTCTTAAATGAATTGAAGCTTAGCATCATTGGTAAGCAATCAAAACCGTGAGAACTAGCAGTGATGGCTGTCAAATGCAAGAGCAATTGTTGCTATCTAGAAGGTTTATCTCTAAACTCAAGCACACTTTTTATATTGTTCGGTAACATGCATAGATTCGGCATGATCATGAGACACAAGAGAGCGGTAAACAAATGAATAACTGACTCAACTAACAATTTTACAGACAGATTTTTATGATAATAAAGATTTTACTCACAAAAAAAATCCGCTGATAGAGACAGTTTCAATTGTATGCATTAAACTGTTGAGCGAATGATCAAAAAACATCAATCGCAAATGATTCGATAATCACAACATAATCATAACCTATCAGCGTTGGCAGACAGATCGTCCGCCTTTAGGTCATTCCTCAGTCGTTGAGTCCGTTATTCATCAGTGCACCTTTAGACAAGAATTGTTTTATTCATTCGCATTTCACTTCTAAAATGTCGCTTGACTACGAATTATAACCAGAGCTATTCATTCTTCCTGTGTTTTTCAACCTTTCTTCCTTCCCCCATCATCCTCTTGAAAATTTTAAGATGTCCTTGCACCCCTCAAGACATCTATCCTGTAGCTCCCACCTGTAGCATAGATAAGTATATACCATAACACCAATCTGCACAATCCAGTCTGTATCTCTACTGATCAATCTGTACATCACTTTAGCAATATCAGAGTTGCCATCTTTAAAATGTAACTCTTTTTAGGTTTGCCCAGCACTATGGTAGTTTCTTCACACTATCGGATACCGCAGATTCTCTACTTTCAGAAACGCATATCTTAGCGATTTCATTACTATAAGGTTGTCGTGAGTACCAGTTTCAAACTAATTGAATCCTCAGGTCTACCCAGCAACACGTGAGTTCTTTTCGAAATCTACTTCGAGAATTCGTTAGTTTCAGAGCAGCAGGAATGTTGTTGAGCGAATTTGCATGCTTCCCATAGGTACATGTCGTTTAAGCTAGGTATGTCATACACATGAGCCATTTTCACTAGGGGACTATCAGGAGCATTATTTTCAAACCACTGGTATCATCAACTTTGCCCAGCAACACCACTGACTGCTTCTTGGTACCGTCGGATTCAGCAGATTCTCAGCTTTTCGATAATTGTGCATGTTTTCTTGAGGCTTTGCTTAGTCCAAGAGACGTAACTGATTCTCTGAAAATATGTTAAACTGCTGGAAGCATTCTATAATACCGCCAAACTTTGTGTATCTGATCTCCGCGGCATGATCAGTGATAACGAGTACCATAATCGAACTAGCTTTATCCTCAGCTTTGCCGAGCGACACGAATAACTGCCAGTAGTTTTAGAATCGAAAAAAAAGCTTAAATCAATTTCAGAAAATCCCAAAATCTGACCAAACAATACAATCGAAATCACATGACTTTTATTGTCCTTTTGACGCACCATTCAAAGACATCTATCTCAACAACGGTTAATAAAGCAATACACTATAATTGATTCAGTGACACTATAAAAAATATCGATGACAACATCACAATCAATCAATCAATAAATTTCCACTGTAATCGACACATCGATGGAGCCACTCGCCGAAGAAATGGTTTCATGAAAAATTGACCGAGAAATTCCGATGAGACTTCGAAAATTGCTCACAGAAAATCCGCACCGCACGGCTCCAAAATAGGATTTTGCATGAAGGCTATACGGGACTGGATCGGTTCTTGCGATACATTGATTGCATCAAATCAAAGTGCATCGATCTACATCTAAAGTTGTGAATTTCACCGAATAAGTTGAATTAAGAAAATATGTTGATCACATTCTACATTTAAGACTATGATGAGGAAACTGCAGATGATTTTTTCACTGTCGCTCTATGATTCGACTCGATCTGCTGCCTTTTTTCATCTTCACCTTCCAATGAATACTTCTGGTCTTCTTCATCACCCTCTGATTCGTCGATTAATTCCAGTTGTGCACGTTTCGCACTTGGTAGCATTTTCGCATCGACGGGTATGCCTTCTTTCGATTTCCACTTCTCCTCAAAACTCAATATAGTCTCAACCTGAAAGTGTAGGTAAATGATACGGTACAAACGTGACTTCTGAATGCAAAAGATCAATTATTAGTCTGAACAATTTGATCGATTACTGATCGTATGCCCTTTTCAAAAGGTAACTCGTTTCGAGAAATACTCAAATAGAGAACACTTCTCAGCAACAACAATATCTTTGCTTGTAAGTGTGACTAAACGTTCACACTGAGTTGGTCTTAGACTTGTGTTGGGTAAAAGCTGAGAGTGACTTCGAAGCTTAATACTTCTCCAGACTCAAAATTGTCCTCTAGATAATGTAGCAAAGCACTTTTTTATCATTTGAATAAAAAACTGAAGTAGAACCATATTCAGAATGCGATCACTAAACGCAGTGATGAGAATTAATTCATAGTCTATGGGGGAAAATATCTCATTAATTCATACAAGCGAATTGAGTATTTTTTCGGGTTGTCGAGAAGATACTCGCTGATCATCAATGAGCTAGTCAGCTACCACAGTAATATTGAGAACAACTTAAGCATTGAGAACAACAATTAATTAAACCATTAATAACAGAAATAACAACAAAAAAAGTGACCTGTTCTGTCCATGAATAACCACTCGGAGAGCCCACAAGTAGATGCCGCAGTTTTCCACCAGAAAGTTTATCCAATCGTTCGAATTCAATGTCATCCATTTCGGGAATCTCTCGTCTTATCGTACTGAAACTGTAGAATCGTCTCAACATGTTCACAAACCAAAACTGCACAGAAGCAGAAGTTACACAAAAAAAACAGCAATTGATTTCTTGCAATATTTTACTCCTTTACACTCAGAAAATTCGAACCTAATCAAATTGAATGAATAATAGATATGCAAGCAATAATCTGTATAGAGCAGAATCAAAAGCGAACCTCGTCATAATGGGTTTATCCTCATCGCATACTGCCGGTCTTTCGTTCACCCTTCCAGCCAGATAAAACAATCGCCCGTTATCATCCTCTGCGTACGCATTACCTTCATCATCAATTCAAATTTCATTATTTAACAATAAAGTCACATCATGCATTACGGAACATCACAATACCCTTATGAAATTCCTCATATGGAACACTTTCTTTGATGCCGGTTTTTCGTCACTTCAGAAAACTCACAACCAGGAATTGTCACGCTATTCTCAAGTGCCAAAAAGTTCAGTCCAAGAGGTCTATTCTCAATGTTTGTATGGATTCATACAGGCAAGCATCAAGTGAAAGCATGTGTAGATGTTAAGGTGAAGCTGAAATTCGATATGAACTGTGGGCACAATTTACCTTTCGCATCGATCAGTACTCGATCATTTTCCAACAGTTTCGTTTCCCGTTTAAGTGATTCCAGTGCCAAGTCATAGTCGAGACCAAGCACTTTCAGGCCGGGTATGGATTCTTCCAAAAGGAGAGCAGTCTTGGTGATATCCTTCAACAATAAAAGCATGAAATCACAATGCAACGGTGGAAAATTACTCAAATTTTGTTCTTCGAATATCGCGGAAGCGATTAGGAAATCTCGTATAGAAAACCGAATGGAATACAACGGTATTCTCACGGATGACAGATATCGTTGGAAGCGAGAATGAGCGAAGGCGCTCAAACTGAACAGAAATGAGACAGAATACCTTGACATGATCCATTCCTTCAAGCCTGAGATAACGTAACTTCTTAAGTGATTTCAAACCCGCCAAACCCTTCGCAGTGATCCGATAGCAATCACTCAAATCGAGCATCTCCAATGTATTCGAGAACATCGTCCCGATACGACCCATCATCCAATCGTCTGCGTAATTACAACCCGCCAACCGTAACATTCTCAAGTGTTCCAATTCACTCAAATTATCGAATCCTGAAATGGCATCTAATCATGAATAAATACAAAAATACCGAACATTCATATTAATCTTAGATATAAAAGGGCATTTTTGCTTTGGTGTTATTTCGCGGAGCGTTTGTCAAGGCGAACAATATCCACCCCTTCGATATCCCTGACTAACAAATCATGTCTGGATCCAATGAGTATGTTTTTAGCAATCCCTTCATTATTCGTAAAATTTTAACATATTGCATGTTTCTAATTTTACAACGACCGTTCAGTAGTTTGAAAAAAATATTAATAATTTGAAAATTATTATCTCATATCTCTCATCGCTATTTACAAAAGACTGGCGAATGTTTGAGAGAACATGACTGCGAATTCGTATTCAAACATATTCAATCACAAATACTTTATTCTAAATGATATAAGAAGTCATCTTCTTTCGAATTTTGAAATTCATGACTTTTGACCATTTTCATGACTTGGCTAATCATTTGAAAGAAGCTAGCTCATTGCTAAGAGAATTCGATTCCACATTCCAAAGCAACACAGACGATTGCTTGAAAGTTGCGTTGCGTATACGTTCAGATGACTTCGAAAAAAGTCAAAAATTTGTTGCACAATCCAATTACTTCATTCGCAAATCACAACCAAGTAATGTTAATTGACGAACTAAAAACTTCAGGAACAAATGCATCAGAAGTACTATAATACGTCAAGTGAATCACCTTCAAACATCAATTCGGTATCACTCGCATCAATTGCCTCCAGATAAAGACCAGGTACTTTTCTGCCAGGTAGATTGTACCGACCCTTCTTGTCCTTCTTGATCCAAACATCGTCACCAACAAATTTTACGGCTGCATCACGATGCACCAAAAAATGTGCGGCTGCTAAATCAGCCCCCAAAAACAGTAAACGTTCAGGGATGAATCTGAAAGCACACAAATGTCTTTGCCGTTTACGTTGTTTGGTTTACATTAACAAATAACAGTCTCTAGAAGTCGATAGGGAACTCGATCATATCAAGAGTTGCTGTGATGGGCAACACAAAAATGAGATATCTAGTATAAGAGATATCTCACTTATAAGACCGCATTTTTCTTGAAAGTACCACTCAATTTCTTGAAGAAATGAGGAACGTTTATTAGTTCAATTTTGTCTGCATGAGACCGTGTACAAAAGCTAGTGACATTACATTCATTTGAACGCAATTGCTGCACTCTATATTGAACGCGTAGTAATACTGCAATATCGTTATTTTAGAATTTCATCAAACACTAGAATTTCAGTCCACAAAATTTTCTGAATAAGCTGAATAAACTGATCGTGAGGTGACTGATTGAAAAAACGTAATCGATAAATAGCAAATACATTACTCAGTAACTGAAAGATATACGAAAGAAAACGAAAACGGTCACAAACCGCTGATCGAACTGCAAATGCTGAAAATGGCGATATCGCTTGAATCGTCGTGTATTATCAAAACTATGATCAATATAACGCATTTGTGTATGAAACGTCATCAATTCCATCGAAAATGCACCCGTGTCCTTACGCGTTTCATCTTCTGGTGCCTTTTTCGGTAGCACTGAAACATCGTTAGTTTTTCCTCACATGCATCCACCTTCGACTGCTTTCGTAAACCTGACCGATAAACATTTCAAATGTTATTTCTGATGCTTTTGAATATTTGTGCATACCTTTGAACTTATGTGACAATGCTGTAAAAATTCACAAATGATGCAAAAACTCGAGATATTTCGCTTACCATCGCTTGGTTTTTCTGGTGTTATGTAGAGACCGTTTGATAAACGAATAAAATTCTTCATGGCATCTTTTTCTTGCTGATATTCTCGTTCATCTCTTTGCAATTCTTGCCAACGTTTGAATGCACTCCATCGATGGATATTGAATGAACGTTTTTGTGGATGAAAATTTACATTTTTAACAATGTTTTGCGGCAGTAATTTACCGCAGTTGATGATGGTTGGTGCAGACGAGGATGATATCAGTAGACGATTACAACAAGACGAGTGCATCTCGCAACATCTTAAACCGTTTGTTCAATCATCGTCGAGTTCATTAACACATCAGGCCATCAGAGATGCACTTCGGGTCGCGCAGATGCATCAGAGCATTTCAAATGAGACGTCATTCACTAGGTTACGATACTCAGAATCCTTACCACCGCCGTTATCAAATAAACAGAAATGACGCAGTGAAATGAAGGCATTAATCGACTTTGTATTAATCGAAAATTCGACTGTATTTAACGACATCTTTACACTGATGATGTTCGTCTGTGAAATATAACCTCTCGAAGCACAAAAAGATTTATGTGAATTATTGTGAATACTCCAATTTATGAAACATCGCGAAATTACAAAACTTTTATCACAAATGAAGAACAGAGACGATGATTATCATTTTCATAAAGACACCAACAATAATGATAATGATACTGACGTCATTAGTGAAAATTAGAATAATGTACAAAAGTAGCGTGGACCTAATAAAAGAGGGTTTGTGAGTGACATTAAATTAAGTTGACATTTAAAAAACTAAGTGACATTAAAAATTAAATTAAGAGGCTCGAAAAGGACAATGATAAAGGTAAATTGAAGAAAGCAATATCAACAAGATTGATTGAAAGTTCATGAGAGGTGACACCCAATAAGACAGCGATTACAACACTGACATCAATGACAAATCTCCCATGACTGCCGGCATCTTCATCACGTCGCGCTTGATCTGCTCCTGGAGAGGTTTGCACGTCTTCTTCGAAAAAATCTGCGTAATCGACCGAGTCTTGCTTTGCTTCGCCTTGATCGATCTCCACTCACAGATGTCTCATCACCTACGATTACATCACATCAAAGTTCTTTATTGAATTTTATACAAAATTATCTTCGTTAACACATCGCACTGATAATGAGAGTCATGATGAATTCATTACGATAGTTTTGAAATGGAATCGATACCACCAAAATTCATTGAAAGTTCAGCCGGGCTAAGACTCTCCAAGATATCGCTCAAATCAGTGCCATCATTAAGCTGACTGGACTGATAAATCTCTTCGATAGTTTCCGCTATAATATCGAACAGTTCCTCTACTTCTGCTTCACTTCGCACAGCTCGATCTCCACTCGCAGATGTTTCTTCATCATCTGAAAGTTCTTCACAGATTTTTATGCAAAATTATCTTTGTTAACATAACAGTCATGACAATTAGATCACATTTTTGAGGATCATGATATTTACTGCTATACTAATAAAATAAATAGAGCGAAAAGAGAATCTGAAATGAATTATAAATGAGAAACAGTAAAGGCAATATAAGGAACTAACTATAATCAGGCAGAAATGTAGCTAGTCTGCCAGGGTTGAATGCATCGTCACCATTCCGTCCATTACCGTCATTTGACTGCAAATGAATAGAATAACACTGAGATGAGTGAGCGAAAGGCGATATATCGTGTGTTGAACCGAAAGATTGCTCCACAAATAGCATAAGTTAAGCAAAAACCATACTATAATCGTCGGAAAGGATATTAGCTTCTAAAAGACATGATTCCTAGCACCCAGATTTCATGTGAATTATAAATAAAGCCCATTATGACAAAACATGCACTACAATTGCCAACAGCAATTTAACAATACAAATGGTCGACAAAAGGAGGGATATTGTGAACCAAACATATGGTGAATCGATTCCTTTAGAATGCATCAAGATGACGTAAATCATAAATCATAAATCCACTTAAAATCTTACCTCTGATGGTACGAATTTATCTAACAACGGTTTATATACACAATGGACAAAACCGACAGAATCGAGTGATGATACAACTCTGCGGCAACATGGACAAGTACGCTGAAATCGCTGAAATATTTTGGAATTATAATTTTGATTTGAGGAGTTACCATTACTGAGCATCTTAAGTTATTGGTCAGTATCGCAACCTGATATCAGTATTTTCATCCAAAATTTTATCTTCAATTCTGCAGTGACTGAATATGATCTACTGAGACAGACGATCGAAATCAATGAAAGAATGTGGAAGAATTACCTCAAGCCATGGAATAATGCAGTTACGATGAAATACGTGTCTACATGGCGTAAATGCTGCCCCAAACAGTTGGACTTGTTCTGTACATATCGCACACGAACCAACACCTTTCGTGGTCATTGCTAAAGTTCATGACATGAAATAAAAACGTGATTATCGATAGAATTTAAAGATTTTTATTGAGCCGTTCAAGATTTATCTTTTAAACTGCAAACTGTTGAAGATTCATACAAAAAAAAGTAATCACGTCGATGGTGTTGAAGCGGTGAATATAATGCAAAAATGAATCACTCGCCCTATTCAACGTTTCTGCGTGCCACTGTGATGGGAACGGAACCGGACCACAATCGATTTAATAATTTTATGCATGAGAGATGAAAATTTAGATGCTCAACTCATAGGCAAAAAATTTTTTGTCTCCCTCACAAAACATCACAGCAACGTTCAGTAGCTCTACCTAAGATCTAACCAACATTTTTTTTGGAACCGGATTGCTCCGGGACCAGAGTGGAACAGATGAAATTTCGGAACTGAAGCCGGAGTTCTATAAAACGTGAAGCTGAGGTCAGAGATGGGGTGAGAATTTCAAAGGCGCGGAACAGTGGCCGAAGTCAGAAATTTCAAAAAGACTAAGCCGGAGTTGGATCAATTTTTTCACATTAGACATTACACTTCAAGATATATATTCACCAGTGCACGTGAACAATCAAACAAGCCATGCAAATTGTTGATCGAAATACAGTACTGTTATCAAATTCCATTCTCATGTCATTCCACTGCCATTAACTAACTATAAGATGTGAAGATCAAACAAACAATGAGTGTCTGTAAATCGTTAAGAAAAGATTGTGAACAGGTGTAAACACAAAACGATAACAGAATTTTTCAATTTGGTCATGGCCATTTCGAACTGCTTGATTTGAAATTTTCTCAAATGAACTGAAGTGAACATCATACCACGAGGATGCAGTCTCCGTATTCAACTGAACAACAGCTGCATATGTAAAAGTACTGAAGATTGACCGCTGCATTATCAACATCGCAGCACCACTTGATTTGGATGAATCACCGCTCGTCTGCATGTCGCTGTGAACATTTTAAAATTAATATTACTGATAAGAAAACAAAAACAAATCAATTCGTCTTAAACCGTCCTAACGGTCAGCTTACGATACAAAAGCGAACTCTACGCAAAGACCTTTTGACATTGGACATCACAAAAATTTCGACCAAATTTTTGACACTGCTCAGAAAAACTCATTGAGTTGTATCATTTATGAATGAGGTAACGATAACAAATAATGTTACGAATAACCTAAATATATTGCTAATAAACACCAAATTCAAAGACGTGCAATCAGAACATTTATTGATTCATTCTTTGCTCCTTATGAAACAAATGAAAATTATCACAGCAACAATAAATTACCGACTGAAAATTGACATCAAATACGACGATTCACAAATAAATACACAAAAGAAAATGAAATACAAATTTTATAGTGCAAACAAGCAGAAAGCAACTTATTTATGCAATTGCAGAAATGAGTTGTGATGAGAACATCACCGTGTATGACTGGGTTAGTTGATGAGGGAAAATCGAGCTATTCGAACACTGAACCTTCGGAAATTGAGAGGAAGAATCGAACGATTTACAAGTTTGAAATATTGGTACGCTACTTCAGACTAAATAGAATCTAGTTTTCTCGGAATCTGATACTTTCCTGATTTTTGACATGATCCCAAAGTGGAAATATTGGACTGCAACGGGTGAAGGAATACTCTTAAGCTCAACATCTCAGCACACAACCAACGCATCTCACGCAATCTCCGAATCGAACCCATTCAAATATTCCCAACAACTTTTCAGAAAACCCTCCGATAAGAATTTTTAAAAGCACTGAAACATCGCAAAACTCCACAAAAGCGATACATTCAATGAACATAACTTTACATCGATTAATTCGGTCAGAACAAGAAATTTATAAGTTCAAAACAAATCAAAACAAGAGATTTATAAGTTCTACCCCTCAGCAACTATTCTTTTCAACAGACTCGACAGAATTGTGAATGTTTAAACATTTGGAAAGAACTGACTTAGATATCACCGCTCAAATGATCAAGTAATACCTTAAGAAGATTCAAAGAGATAATCGGAGAGATACGACCCATTAAAGAGAGTCTACAACCCCTAAACAAGAGAAGGAGAAAAACAAACATTTGAAGAAATGAAAAGTTAAAAAATAATTTTGTTACCAGTGTAAATACGTATACTCATCATATACGTATTTCAAAAAATATAATATTACATGGGGATTAAGTTATTTTTATATCTGCTTAACAGACTAATGTAGCTATAGCACTGAACTCTATTTATAACTACATTTAATCACAACTCCCCATCGCAAAGAATCACTATAAATAAGATATGATATTATTAACCAATCTTATTCTAATCATGAAAAATCAATTCGATAACGGATTCTGTTCTGATTAATGAGAGATGCATTTGATCTGAACTGATATCCCAGACACTTTAGTCCCCTTTCAACCGTACCACCTCAGGCGTTGAGTTAAGAATCTCTACATCGATCATTTCTATCAGAAATAACAAAAAATTTACAAACTTACCCTACAAACCTTACAAACTGAACCTTTTTATTTGACTCATGCAACAATCACTTCTTTTTTTCATGTGACAACACCGAGTGATAAAAAGGCTTGAAACCGGTTCCTCCTCTTATTCACTTTTAAAAACATACCAAACCAGGATCCAAAACTTCAGTTTCATAGTTTGTAAATATTCAGCGAATTAGATGAATGAGCAAATGATGGACTTATCATGAATGCACAATTGATATTTACATGGCATCAAAATGGAATCGATGTGATTGAAGTTGTCGTTCGTATTTGTCAGCGCGACGTTCACGAAAATGAAGAATTGCCACAACGCACAGTAATATCGCACACACCGACACCAATATCAACAAACTTTGAATTATCAACTGTAAAACTTCCACAATGAATACTTTCTGCGGATAAAGTAACAACCGTATGAATGGCAACAGTTTTTAAGTTCTCTTTTGCGCAAAAATCAACAATTCAGTACGAACCAGCAAACATATTAATACCACAATTACGACACTCTTATCGCTTTTCGGAAATTGAAGGAATATTAAGAACTGCACAAGAGTTTACCTGACTTGGCGTTAAATAGAGACGACTCTGCCAATTGACTCCATCACCTTTTGGCGGTACGACGATAACTCGTGAATTTGGTACTATTTGCTTGAGATCATGATGCTGGTTACCGTAATGTACCAATCCATTACCTTCAGGCATTCGTGCCGAGCCAATATGCACTTAAAAGTAGCGATATTCAAAATAATGTACACTGCATTCAATGTCAACACGAAAAAACTGTTGGATTCGTCAAATATATTTTCGTTTCGAACGAATAGCAAAAATTTTGCATTGTTCAAAGAGTATCAAGCAAGATGGGTGGGGTTGACTACAATAAACAATTATAACGTTCAATAATGCGTTCAGTTATGTGTGTACTTGTCTGATAGGAATTCTCATTTCAACAAAGGAATTAACAATCAAATACCATTCGAATAATCGCCAAAACTTACCGAAATCAACGAAATTCGGTGACCTTCCAAGACCAAACAAAGCGAACGGAGTATGGAAAGCACGATGCGTTGTTTGTGGCATTTGGCATTGAGTTCCTCGTTGTTCGTGACCCCATGAATCAGACATATTGAACATGACACACGCGCCATGCCATGCAATACCACTCCCTAAATTAGCGTCAACTTCAACCTCTGAGTCAGCTTCATCTCTTCCGATACAATGTCGTTACAAGCACTCAACATTTCTTTCAAAAATATTGGACCGTAATTGAAAACAAAGATAAAATAATTCAGTGGGTATAACATACAACAAAGTAAAATACAATATTACCGGTGAAGTGATTCAACAAAACTGAGGACAGGAAAATATAAGTTATCTTTTAGCTAATGCTTTGATGCATGGAGGCCGGGCTACACACAAACCTTAAGCTAAGGCTAACAACCCTTGCCTTTAGACGGAGCTCACCCTGCAATTAAGCCTGAGACTTACCCTGTAACTGGGGTTCACCTCCTATTCAAAGTGACCACTCAGCCGCAAGACTGAGTCTCATCAAGAGTTCACGCTCAGGTTTGAAACAACGCATCCTTTCATAAATAAGTCAACTGAAGGGACTGCGTTGAAAACTCGCTGAATGAACTGAACAAATGAACGTAAAAGAATACATGACGAACCAATCTTGAGTTTTTCGCTCCCGCAACCTTGGTCACAAGCATTTGAAAAGACTTGTACTTTGAGGAACGTTGTATCACCTTTATCTTCGCACTTGATGAAATCAATAGCCATTCTCTGATCCGCATCCTTATATTCGATCAGAACGTCGAGTGTGCCATCTTCTTTCAAATCAAAGAAAGATGCCATTTGCACTTGTCCCAATGACACATCCGATGGCTGAATCAAACGCGGACTTGTACGTAATTCAAACTTCCTAAAACAATGAGAACAGACATTCAATCATTCATACTAACGGAACACTATCGAAGCATATAGTCTCAAAACACGACTGAAGTTTATAACTCGTAATTTTCGCTTCATACAGCAATGAAAGGATCAGCTACGAGTAAAAAGTGAAGGCTGGATACGAGTGAGAATAAAACCGAATGTGATGACTGACCTCGACACATTTGATATACAATCAGTGCACGGAACATTCTCGAGAATCATCGGATTTTGTGTCTTTTCTCGAACCAACGCAATCATATCCGGATAGCCGTCTAATGAAAAATCACCAACTCGGAAAACAACATTGCCCTCACCTTTGTTCGAGACTAATTCGGATCCCTGCAGTAATTACAACCTTACACTTCAAATGTTGATTGTATGCAATCAATCACAGTGAATGTTAAAGTGAATGTTTAAACAATGTGTGGATACCAAATCCAATGAGAACACCAAATGTGCAGTAATATTCGAACAGCGCTGATGAGACGAGAAAAGTATTCAGAAAATGAGTATGTGAAACGAGATCGATTCAAGGAACACCTCAAGTCCAGTGACCGATAAGTGCTGCCAAGTGCCGATACGTCCATTCCACATCTTGATACCGTCAATTTTGGTACAGCTAGCATCTGCACACCACGGTATACCGATATCCACCAACCCATCCGCATCAAAATCCGCGAATAACGCAGCTCCATAATATTTGCCTGATTCAACCGGTAAATCGCCTATCAAGCTAGGTACATATTTCCAATCATCACTGAAAAAGTTTGCATGAAAACACATGCAGAAATACGAATGTAACATGGATATTTGGCATGGGCGAATAAAAGCGGAAAGAACCGAAGGCGAATGTGATCTGATTAATTAGCTGAAAGCTTTGGAACGATGGAAAAAAAAAAACAAACGAATCCATCCAGATTGACAAATTACAGCAAATCTAAACAAGAATCGAAACAATACTTTGATATCCTTTGCCAAGCTTGCAATTTCAATCGATCGTTCTTATCCTTAGTACCGAATATCACTTCGGCACTCAAATCACCAGTTATATCTACGAATCCATGCAGGAATCCTTCATATGGCTTTGCATTGAATCCTCTAAAAAATGTAAATGAAATGCCTTGAGAATGCAATAAATACCCAGGAAATAGGACGTTCTCATCGGAGAAATGAAGCAGTATTTAAGAACTGATACCATACGTTATTGAAAGTTGAACAATGAAACGATATAATACATGAGAAATCAAAGGGAACACCTGAATGATTTTTCGCACGGTAAAAAATCATTTGCTGCCGAACCAAGTCGACAAAAGAATGTTCCATTTGCCAAGAAACCAATCAAGTCACTTGAACCATCCCCATTAATATCCATTATTGAAAGTTGATCGAAAAATGTTTCGTTGAATTCATATGCCTTATATTTATCGTACAAAAATATATGTGCTGTCGACTCATAGCCTTCCTCCTTTGATGAGAATATACTGAATATGCCACCACCTGGCTAAAAATTATATTAAATCATATTTGTAGAATACGTTCGAGGCTTTCCATGTTTCTACTCGAAAATAGTCAACCGAACTGACCTTCCTCTTCGATACGAGGATATCCGGTACCGAGTCACCGTTGAAGTCTCCAATCGAGCAATAAACAGTTTGTGAACCTACGTCAATTTTTTGCTGTGACTCCGTGAATTCACCATTTTCACCCTTGAAAATATTAACGATTAGGTGGCTGACACAACCATACGTATGCAAAAACCGATGCAGACGGTAAGGAGAAATGCATAATTCACAACTTTGAGTTTTCGATAAAAATTACAAACATAATGAGAATTCAGCAAATATTTGGAGAAATTCGCTGACCTGAAGATAAACTTTCAGAACGTTTCCATCCTGAACGATCAGATCGGTGTTCAGATCTCGATCAATATCACCATAAGCACATATTTGTCCTTGTAACTTCGTCGTTGGCTGTTCATTTTCTTCGCAATGAACATGAACAATTACTTGTGATAAACATACGACCAACAACAAATTATACATTGCTCAACTAAATTCACTGAAAATCAATAAATATGAACGCATTATTTTCATCGACGTGACTTTTTCAAAATGAAAGCGGTGAATCGGTCAAAAATACGCATAAAACACATGAAATTTTGCTCCCCTCTTAAAGTCACGTAAATCCACCTTCGGATTTCACAATTTCACGAGAGCATTTCAAATCGGTCATCTAAACAGTAAATTGCGAAACTCTGCCGCACACTTCGCCAACAATTCTCACCTTCAATTTGTATACTCCAACCGGAATTTTCATAGTAACTCATAAGTTAAAGCATTAGCAGCACGGGGTTGGTAAAAGAAGCCAAATTGCACTTTTGAAGCGATGCGGTCAGGTAGAGCACAGAGAAAAAGAGATCCAATAGGGCGAATTAATTCATCGATGAGGCACAGGAATTTGACGTATTTCAAGGCTACACCTGACCTGAATGTTTACATGAGGTGTCATTGGGAAGAGAAATAAATTTTTCAAGTTCAGACAAAGACTGGCTACAAGAATTGGCTCATTTAGGGAGTAAAAGATTAACCAGGGAAGTTTCAATCAAATAAAAGTGATGTGATCAATTGAAGAGGAAAAAGTGTCGGAACAGAGATTTGATCGGTCAATGCCAAGTAGTCCATTGGAAAGAGAATTGAATTCTCTACAAGCACAGAAGGTTTCAGGAAAATTCATCGTTTAGTTTTCGAAATTGTAACTTAAAAAGAACCTTCATGAGTAGAAATAATGCCTTTAATGCAAGCATTATTTCTACTCATGAAGGTTCTAATAATGCAAGCTATTGAAATGGAAAAAGTGTCGGAACAGATGTTATTTTTTATATGTCGTTGTCATACAGTAGTGCATGAATAACTGGGTTCATGCAGTTGGTACCACATACAACTATCTTCACTTCTAAACCGCAGTTGAAGTTCTTATTGCTACGTTTCATTAACCTCTCTGGCAGCATTATTATTGCTAATCGATACTCCAAAACATCTTGTCTACTAATCTCCGTATCCGTTCTACTATTCAGGCAGCAATTTGATCCCGTGACAGTCACATAACCTCTGCCTCATCCAAACATGCAAATACTCAAATGTCACAAAACGCTTCAAGCATTTTCATCTTCGTTATGGTCGTAAATCATTTTATATACCTCCGAGCTGACACCTATCGCTCAGTTTCTGTAAATGCTATTATTGTCATCCTTTGAGTAAAAATAGTTTTGGTCCCCTTCATCACTCCAACCTCTGTATGATCCCACTTTAAAAGCCTACATTTCTGAAGTGCAGTAACTGTGATGGTGTTATGCATGCGGACGTCATGCAGTCTTTCCTAACTTTTTAATTGTGTTGTAGTATTAATAATAAATGGTTTAAAACTCATTTCTTAGCGGAAAGAAAGCGAGACTATCCAGCCGGGATGAGTGAAACCTAACCCAATATAATCTATTCTATTATATTTACCATCCCAATAGATTCTATTGCATGTGCTCCTGATGTGGTATCCTTAACCTGATCATAAACTGCTTCCATCCTCGTTTGATAAACGCTTGCAAAGGCATTATTTCTACTCATGAAGGTTCTTTTTAAGTTACAATTTCGAAAACTAAACGATGAATTTTCCTGAAACCTTCTGTGCTTGTAGAGAATTCAATTCTCTTTCCAATGGACTACTTGGCATTGACCGATCAAATTTCTGTTCCGTCACTTTTTCCATTTCAATCGCTTGCAAAGGCATTATTTCTACTCATGAAGGTTCTTTTTAAGTTACAATTTCGAAAACTAAATGATGAATTTTCCTGAAACCTTCTGTGATTGTAGAGAATTCAATTTGGAATCAAACGCAAAGATTGTGCTACGACGATTCCTCGTTATTAGGTTTCACGGCTACATTCATTCGGTTCGTTTTGTGTGCTTTTACGAAGCGTTTTCCTCTCCTTCTCTCACCTTTAAACATTCGGGCCCGCGCGCGTACGAAAGTGCAATTTGGCTTCTTCTACCCACACCAGCAGCACTACATGCGATATCCTCTTCGATGAACAACTTGGTCGCGTTGTGCCAATTTGCTTGTTTAATGTTCAATTGTGCTGAGATTTGAATCTAGTTGTAGTGCTAAAATTGAAATAAGGTTTGAGAGTGATGAGACGCTACCCTGAATAAGCCTATAAGACACATCCGGCATATTTCGGCATTTCATATGTCGGCGTTAATCTCGAAATAGAATTGATGAATGGAGAACAACTTAACAGCAATCGCTTCAACTTGACCAGTTCATTTCAAGGATTCGAACGTAATTTCTCAACATCATTCGATTCCTCAGAAATTCCAGATTCAGAAAACAGATAGATTGGATGGCGGTTTTGCTTACATGAAGAGATGGAGCTAATTTCTTAAACGTTTTTCAAATAGCGCAATGGTGCTCGTTTGAATTCGTTGTATCACTACAAAACGATCTGTATATTGCTGTGGTGTTAATAGGGTTACCAAGTCTTTTCATGTCGCTGACCTGCTGATATTGCTAACCTCTTCTACACATTGATTGATACAGGTATAATGTATCCAACGGTAGTAGTATCAACAGGGTTGAATGAATACGGTAATCAGCCACGCCCACAGCTGTGACAACCAATGGAAGCAGTACTTCCGGGGTTGAATGACTACAGTAATTAGCCACGCCCACAACTTACGGTAGTTAGCCATGCTCGCTCTCAACGAAAACGTAACGAATAGAGTACGGACAAAAAGAGTTGAAAAATCAGAAACGGTCACACACATTTATATGAGCAAGGAACGTTCAGTGCTAATTTATTATTTATGTTAATATTATGTTATAAGTGACAGATCACAAATAGTGTGTTCGAAACCTCCTACATTCGACACAATCTAATTCATTCCTCCAGACTTGTTTTACTACGCTTTAAGATATGTGTGACGATCTTCTCATGAAATGTCCCTTAATCTATGATTTGTTATTTCAGTCATATTTTGATATATCATTAGCAGTTTCTTGCATTAGCACATATTTAGAATTGCTTGTCAAATTGGTATTTCGAAAATCCTTTCAGTTTCATGTTTTTCTTTCTACCTGCAAGGCAAACAATCGTGGCAAGATCACAACCAATAGCTGCCGTCATTACAATTCTAAACAGGTACTCGTCGATCCTTTCAAGTGATTTCGGTGTGATGTGTGGCAACACGTGGAAAAAACGTTTATGCAGCTATCGCGCCACACACCATTCATATTTTCAAATTTATCCTAATTTCAGCAAAGTTATGAGCTTATGTCCATGTAAGAGCATCAAACTTGACGTTTGACGTTTTCTGATAGAGTGCATCCAGAAACCTATTGCGAAATATCAGTGTATTGAGTAAACAACATCGTAAAAAGTTATGATCTCTGATCAGCTATTTAACATTGTATCATTGAGACTGTTTCATCAAAAAGAACCTGTGCTTTTGCTGGAAACTAGAGCATAAGAATTTATCAGCAACGATTTCTGATTGTTTCTGTAACAAGCTCTTCATTGATATCATAATCAGCGTGAATCAAGAAGAGATGCACGTAAAAGGCGACTGATACAATTGAGATGTTCAATATCTTTAATTTCTATGCAGCCGAATCGCTGTGATGAGTAAATCGCTTTCTGGCAATAATATAAAGTATCTTTGCATGCATGCATCGAAACGATCGACAACATCCAAATGGAATATCGCAGAATATGTGAATAAAAAGAATGAGAACACCGAATGGGGACAATTATGTTCCAATGCACTATTTCGATGCTTGATTAGGTCTGTGTTAAAGCTGCTTCAACAATATGTAATCCGTCATGATCACTGTCTATTTAAACAAACACATCAAACAAAACTGACATAAAAATATCAATCTTTTCTGTGATTTTCCTTTCGAAGTAGACCACATTCGGTGATATTCTACCAATCTCACAAATGCACTGAAATAAACATTTCATATTGTTTATTTCTTCCATCGTCACATCCCATTCAGCTTCACCTTCGATCAAAGATCGAATTTCAGTACTTGATTTGAGCACATAAACCTGAGAAGACTGACTATTTGAAAATAATGACCCTCAAACAGCCATGCTAATGAGTGATCAATATAGATACAGTGTATTGAAATGAGCCAAGCCGAGCAACTGAGACAACATCAGAAAATCGGCTATCCCTCAAAAATTGAGCAAAGTTGCCCTACAAAATTATATACTTTCCTGAAAGCAGAGAATCTGGGAAATCTGACAGTGTGCATAAAATAACATGATACCGGAAAGATTGGAGAGTACAGTTACCTTGAATACCTTGAATACGGCAAACCCTTCAGTGCCGTAGTAATCTATGTAATAATCTATAATGATACAATGCATACGAACGAGCGCCTCTCAACTACTTGAGATGGCTTTAGAAAAATAGCTATATCTGGACAAGAAACCAAATA